>VRMD01001926.1:0-14964 GCA_009872375.1 Sminthurides bifidus | reverse complement strand
AAGAGGATGCTGTACATTTTCTAGAGAATAAGCTCGGCATACCTCACAAGTTTCTGCTAGAGCATTGTTTTAAGAAGAGATAATTATATAATCATAGCCGTATTTCGAATTTTGAGTATCAGTCTGCAATTTCTGTCGTGCAGTTGGAGGTATACTCCGAATGATCATGTCAGAACCTTTATTATTGCCATAAATTAGCTCTATGCTCCTTTTGGAGACGAATTTATTTTGAATTTTTTTTAAATTATAAAGGTTCTCGTATGATTCTTATCTGATTATGAGTCATCTTGCATGGTATGTAGCCCAATTAAAAACAACTGAAAGTCGTACACCGAATCACTTATTTTTTCGTATATGAGCCCTAAATCTCTGTATCCTTCCTCACCTTTATATTTCGATGTTTCGCGTGCTAGATCATTGATATGGAATGTATGAGATTATCCGTTAAAAGCTGCCACTGCACTGTGGCAGCAAGAATAAATATGTTTTCCGCAGCAGATATGTGCACTCAATCTGACCAATAAATAAAGCCCGAGATATTTTGTACTGCGAATGCGAAAACTATCGTATTTTATTTAGCAATCGTATAAAGCAATTCAGCATATTGGCATAGAATGTACAGATATTCAGGATCTAAGGAAATCATCTCCGAAAGCGCACAACTAATCGCTAAACGCCTTTGTCGATAAACAGACGGCTGTAGTAAGAAAGTAGCATGAGAATGATAAATTGCGGAATATGTGTGGTCACAACTTGCTAAACCGGGAGCAGTAGAAACTTAGTCCATATTACTATTTTTACCATTAGTCTAGCAGCACGGGTAATCCCGTCGTTCTCTTCTGAACTGTTGTGGCAAGGCCCTATAAGACGCCCTAATTTTTAGTTGAGAAAAACGCGGCTTTCAAATAACACGATTTGCAAAGAGTAAAAAGCTGAAAATCGACATGCCATATTTGCTTCCATTTGCTTACTAACTTCAATTAATCTCAATATTATGCTATTTGTAAACTTTAACACTGATTGAAAACAAAACAGATTGCAAGCGTCGCATACTGACTTCACTGCAGAAAGTAAGAGCACTTCGTCAAACTTAGTCTGGAGTTTCAATTGACACTATTGGAACCACAGGTTTTGTATAAACTTTTGCAGTTGCCAAGCAGGAGTTATTCAGACGCATCGTCGGTATATCTAGGGGGTCACCCTCGATAATATTCCGTGGGGACTCGTCGTCTTGAACACCGTAGGAAATGTTACAATACTCTTGGAAACATGGGCACAAGTCGAATAGAAAATAGCAGAAGTTCTTTCGTACACCGAACCACCCTAGAAAAGAATATAATGAGATTAAAATTTCCATACCCATGCTATTCAAAATAATAGCTAAGCGACAGTAGAAGAACTTACACTTATTACTACGCTTATTACTGAAGGACATGAGTATCAACTGCGTGTAGCTTAGAAAAAGAGGGGAGACTACGCCTATGTATTTCAGCTTCAGACTTCCATCCAGCTTGTTTGTCAGCAAAACCTAGTACAATGAAGGAGTAGCAAATATTTTAAAAGGCCTACTTTTGTTACGGAAGAACAGACAAATCACCATAATTCGCATATAAACTTACTTGGAAAATTAAAACTGGTATTACTAAAAATGTATAACCAATAGCTGATACTGGTTGAATTTCTTCTTTGTTCAGCGTTTATTTCAGGTGCTCGGAGAAGGATTCCAGCAAATATTATGCTGTAAAGTACACCGACCAAAGATACACACAGAAGTATCCAAAGAGGAACAAAAACAACTTCCCAAGCCCACTGTATGGAACCATCCAATTTCAAGGCCAAGAAAACGAATTGTAAAATGTTTACTGAGCAAAACAACTCGAGCTAAATATAAATAGGGACACTTATTAGATCAATCGTCTGATATTATGAATACTGCGATCACAAACAAATTGAAGAGCTTACGTCGAAGGACCGGTCGTTCTTTTACAGCCCAAATGCAAACGGCAATTGAAATAATAGAGATAAAAATCAACGGTATGAACACCAAGATCCACTTGTGCCGATCAGATTCCAATTTATCACAGACTAGAAGTTCGAACATTAGCAGAAGTAAATTGAGAGCTAACGTTATCATCATTGCCTTGTACTGTATGTATGCTTCGCCCTCCATCCTACAAATAAATTGGTTAATTAACCCCATGAGTTTCATAAAAATGGCCTTTAGTCATGTCATAAACTATTTTTCATCACTAACCTGTAGTGAGGATTATTCCACCATACATAGCTTCCCACAATGGCCCCAAAGAAAACCACTATTTTCCAAAACCAAAGCGGTGAAAACACGATCCAGTAACTCCATGTGATTGCTCCGTCCAGGCGTAGAGCAAGAAGTACGGTAAACAGATACAGGCACACATGCACAAGGAATTTGCTGACAATCAATTTAAAGGAATGGGATGAATGATTGAAAATTAATTTAAAGCCATATTAGAAACCATGCTTAAACCTTTAAAACACTGCATTACCAGAAAACAAAGTAACTAACCTGGGATTGAAGTCGTGGCACATTGCTATTTCCTTTATATCCTTACATCACATTAGCTTCGTACGATTAATCTATCTATTGTACGCTTCTCACTATCTTTCAGCATTGTAGATGAACAAAAATACTACTTCAGGTGCGATTGGTAGATCTAAATCAGAAAAAGACACAATCGATTCTTTAGAAAATGAATTTAAATGTAAGCATAAACATTGAGTCGAAAATAAGGAGCATGTCTTACCGATCAGGTATTCTGTCAAAACCATCCTAGTCCTAATTTCCAACGAAACTCTATGGTCTCTCAATGACAGTTAACTATTATAGACCATCAGACCATATCCGCAGTGCTGACATTAGCTTGATTGTAGGTAACCTTGTTTCAGTCTGAAGAGGTTAAGTAGTGGAGGAACCCTGCACCTTTCTAAAAAGCATAGTTCTGTGGTGATAATAACGGGCCTGCCAGATTGAGATGAAGAATTCAGCTCCCAATTAGTATACACAGGTCCTGCTCAAAGAAATGGCACAGCTATTAATCTTACGTAATGCTGATAGTAATAACTTTTATTGGCACGCTTACATGAGATACCGTTTGCACTTACATTTTGCTGATAGAAATATCACCCGTAATAAACTTCATGAAACCGATACGCATTTAATATTGAAACATTTTACTCCAGGTTTTGATTACTAACACGCTTAATTGTTGCAAACCTGAGGTTCTAGTCGCCGGTCTGTATGCATCGTGGATCGGTACGGGTCACTTCCGGACCACCGGTGCACTGTGCTACATGTAGAGCGACACACGCACAGGGTTGCAGTTTGGAAGTATTGCCCTATTAACTGCTGCAAAATTTCTTTGTTACGCAGAGCACAAAAAAGTTAAATACAATTTCAAAAATAAAAGCAACTTGTACACTTTAACTCATCCGTCACAGAACACATAGCAGTAGTGTCGCATTTCAGGATGTAATTAAATGTGATCTTCACAAGATCCATCCTAATCCTGTCTGTGTCCTGTGAGTTGAGCGACTCAGCTGTAAAACTTTCTATCTATGCACACTATGCAATAGCATAGGCAGTAGGGGAGCCAATGAGCCAACAAAACACATGCAGGCTACTTACTATAGGTAGCAGATGAACTAAAGATGGCAACAGGTCCAGGCACAAACTGGTAATACCTGAACCTGAATTTTCAGGTTTAGGCACTTGAAAATGAGTACCTGGCTAACTTATACTTTTTATGTTACACCGTCTAAACTTTCAACGCTGCAGAAAAAGATGCCGATTTGACACCCTTGACTTTTAGCCCGATTTGAAACCCTGTAGTTTCGGAACGTTTGCGAATTTCCAATGTTGTTTGAACCGCTTTTTAGTTGTGGTCACATTAATCCAAGTCAACTCTCATTTAAAAAAAGATCCTAAAACAACCTTAGGAAAATTCGAAGGCCAACCACCGTCAATTTTTGCAATAATGGGGCAGCAGGTTGCATGACAATTATTGGAATTTTCAGCTGCAGCTTGGTTCTACCGAAAGTCCGAAAGAGGCCGTGGGAAAAATAATATCGCAAGCCGTCTTTAAAATCACCGACTCGATTCGACACTACAGGTCTCCAAAGGTCGCAGGACATCAAGGCATCAAATCCTTAAAATTTTAACGATGACCCCGGTAGAAACATGGCGCTCATCTATTATATCGCAGTTTTTCAATAAATAGGTACTGGTGTATACCACATCATGAAAGCGGCGGAGAAAGGAGCCCTGTCTATGTCTATGCATTATTGAGATCCATTCTGTATGAATAGTGAATAATGAATACAGAATGAGGCAACAAAATATAAACAATACATAATGAATTTAGTACATGAAAAGACTGGCAGAAAATGACGGCCAGTTTCACCACATCAACAAACTTGGCTTGGTACATTCATGGCAAGTTTTTGCACTGGTAACTGAGGCTAACACAGCCAAAGGTTCTTTACCAAAGTTTCGACCGTTGAACCAACGGTCGAAACTTTGGTAAAGAACCTTGGAATCGGAGCACACATGCCTTACGTGAAAATAGTAACAAATGCTTTCAAGGCTCTAATTCAAAATCCACGACTCATTCATGAATATATACGGCTAAACTTTTTGGTCTCAAACGTGTTAGCTGTAACAATAACAACATAGCAAGATAATATGATCTGATCTGTTTTGATGTTCAAAGCCCTATATCCATCATTTTCTTGAACAGGTGATCACGATCCTTATTTTCAGCTTCACTCTGTTCCACAACCTGCAAAAGTACGATTTACCTATAAGAGACCATAAAAATTGGATAGTTAAGGACGAGAAATATCTGAAGTACAGCTCTACCTTCTCGTACAACTGGGTGGTATCATAATTTTGATGATCAATTTCAAGCGCTTTATCCAGCATTTCTTTAGCATTCTCTAGTTTACCCATGTTGTAGTATAGTTTTCCCATCCTGAACATTAAAAACAGCAAATCAAATTCATTTTCAAACGACTTTCTATGTTGAGACACGAGCATGTTATTATCATTATCTCAGAAACGCAGCATTTTCAGACGCCAAATTGATAGCGTCGACGGATGTCCCCACGGCTGCCTTATATGCCTTACCTGTAGTAAGGCTTGTCTTTCCGACCATCAATCTCAAGTCCAATAGAAGTTTCGCAGGCTTTTAACGCTTTCTTTGGTTGCTCCAATAGCTCGTAGCATAAAGCCAAGTTATTCAGCAGCTTAAAAAGCAGATTGTTGCGAGCACGGTCATCACTTGTTTTAAGAATGGGATAATTCTCGAGCATGATTGCCGCCTTTGAGTAGCTGAAAAAATTAGAGCAGTTAAATTAAGAGTCTGCATTTCTTCCACCACTTTCCTAAGCTACTGTCATAATCCTTTCATATTAGCTCCTAACTTCTCCACTGATGAATAATGCACTCTTGACGCATTACGAACCCGCTTACTTGCGGTATCTCACTTACATGAGGACAGCTTCAGCATAGTCCCGCTTTTCGTACGCCTTTTTTCCATCGTCCTTAAGTGATTCAGCAGCCTTTATTATCTCCGAAAAAGGGAGTTGATTCAGTTCGTCCTCCGTCATTTCAAGTACTCGAGTTTCCTTCATGAACAACTTCGACTCAACCACTTCGATGGTGAAAAGTACTTTGGTATCTACAAAACAATTCAGAAATCAAACGCCCAAGCCACTTTTATTGCACCTTCATCATGAACTAGACACGATTTCATGCCTTACTGGCTGGAATTCGTGGAAAATGACCCATCTTTCCATAGGCCACGTTAGGGTGCAGGAGGAATTTAGATATCTCAAACTGCTTCATTGACAACACAGCAATGTCCAATCCTAGAATCACTTTCTCCTTTGCCAGCGTAAAAGCGCATAGGATAGCGAGGATCCGTTCTATCGTCAAAAGGCTTGTCCGCCATCTCTGCTATCGCCGAATACAAAATGGAAACTTTCGTACCACTCTCAATCAAATCCCCTTTACCAGGTTTCATTAGCTGAAATGGATAATATTCAGAAAAGAGCTCTTCCAGCAATCAAAACAGCGTACCCTGCTGCAACACAAATTACACGTAGGAGTTAAGGCTGAACATAGAAAGTAATAGTATTTATACCTTTTTGAAAACTCCAGGAGATATTTCATCCCATGTCTGTTCATGTTCGTCAAAATCCATCATAGATTCTTCCATGATGTAATGCGCCACTGGTATATGACTTGAGCGAAATCTCTTCGAAAAAATCCTTGTCATTTTCCATGTTCTCTTTAACAGATTCTTCCACGATGTTGTGGAAGTCGATGTCAGCACCAGGACTGTCAACTTCGAATGTGCATGCTCCAGTTGCAAGAAAATTGCTGTAAATTCAACACCGCAAGTCGTAAATTAAAGGTTAAGGTCTCTACAACGATGATTGTCATCATAGATCAGAATCTGAGCCAGAACACAGGGTATTAATCTTTGGGTCGAGTTATAATTACCTGATATTAATTGGAGTGGTAATTTTAGCACGAGTACCCCCACAGTATTGCATGGTGACCGATTGAATATTCTAGTTCCCACAATGAATATGGCAAAACGATACGAATGCTCCCCGCAAGTTCTTTTTGAATAAAATCGGAACGCGAAAATAACTTCTTCAGCTAAATGCTACTTCTACTTTCTCCAAATATTGTTCAACTTCAGCGAAATTAAGTAGTTCATTGGCAGAAACTGCGTTACGAGCGGCGCATAATTATCGAGATGATATGACTGTGCTACTGTGCTCCTGCTCTGCTGTTTCAATACCACGTGCTCCCACCGTACTCCGTACAGAACCCTTAACATTACTCCGTTGTCCAACAGGACCACACATGCATCGTAGCGTCACTGCCGCGCTCCTACGTTTTCCTTGCGTATCTCGCTCTCTCGCAGTTTGTCGTAAATATTCAGTTAATGCGGAGTCCTCTGGTTGGATGCAATGCAAATGCATATTTCGAAAACATATAGTGGTGAACAGCAATCTGCGAAAAGCTCGTTTATTAATAGGGCAGTGAATTTTCCAATTTTTTTACTCAGTAATTACGCAGGGCATAGGGATAGGAATTTGTGAGGAATTCACACGGGAAGCCACACGCGTGCTATTCCAATGCGCATCCCCGCCTGTTCATGCATAATTTTTGTAACATTTTAGTGGTGTGTTTAGTATACCTTGACATCTGAGCGATGCTGTGATTTGTTGAATATTTGAGTGTTGCGAATGTGTTGTATCGTAACTTCTTCGCATGTTGTACGGAGATTCCTGACTTCACCATTCCATGGCTGAAGAGGAAATTCAGCTCAAGAAACACCAATGACACAAAGTTTAGGTAACGGAATACAGGTCCCTTTAATTAGCTGCAGAAGTCTTAACAATTGAAGAAGACAAATATTCGTTTATCACGAACTCAATTAAAACAATAGCGTCAGATTCAAATTTTCACAGTACAAAGTTTTTCCAAGGATATACAAATCATAAAGTAAATATTAGCTAAAAGTTCCACAGCACATATTGCCGCTTCACCGGTCGACTGATATTGGGTACAGCAACTTGAATTACTGAAGCGGGGACTGCATCATAACATTAAATTATTTAAACGCAAGTAATGAAAGGACCTGATTTGTTACCATAATATAATTTTAGCATAAATTGCTGATTTTTTTTCTTTTCAATTCAAGAATAACTCGTATTTTGGTAAAGGCAACGCAAAGTAACGAAAAAGTCTGCTCTACAGGCAACAAGATCATAAAGAGCAACTAACGATAATCATAGTTGAGAAATATTCATTTGACGTTTCGTAGTAAGTACAATCAATAATTTTCACTGCTTACTGCTGTTTACACTCGGGGTTTTTAGAAGGATCATTTTTACGACCTGCTCGGCGAGACCTATTTTGTCCGTGTTGAGGTGCGTCGCCTTCATCTTCATCTTCGTCTTCTTCATCCTCTCCTTCTTCTTCCTCCTCCTCTTCCTCGTCAAACTCGTCCTCTAAAGCTTCTCCCGTGAAGTATAGTACAGCTCGGGGAACAATCCTTTCTCGGATGTATTGACCAACCTCGAAATCGTTTTGTAGCTTCAACTGCACTTCATCATCCATTTCATAATCGGGGTCATCCGGAACTGCAATACAGAGTAAATTATTTGAGTCATATCATATGGCTGGGTCTCCGCACTTATAAAATTGTTTGACTCATTCAATACAGATTAAAATGACTCACCTTGAGGCGGAGAGAAAAAGTTGAAGAACGAAGGTACTTCCATCGGTTTGTTAACAGTCCTAGTTGTACCCTTTTGCTTATGCTTCTGCTTCTTTCGGATCATTATCACAGTAACATTCTTTCCTTTCTTCCAGTCAATAGTACAACCGTGACATTTAATAATCTCAGGTCCTTCAAACGAAAACGGGGCTTCCGGGTCGATTTCACAGTTCATATCGTAGGTCTTAGTCAGAACTTCATTAGTAAAGTATTCATTAGGAGAAAAGTGAAATTCCAAGGTGAATCCCATTGGCTCATTGGACATTTTCACCTTAATATCTTGCAAGTGCTTAAGAATAGGTTCGTCGTGCGGTTCTGTTATTTCCGCTAACATTTCTACATTCCGGAAGATAGTAAGCCAGAAATCGGGGATACCAGGCACTTTCTCTTTTTCCTTCTTCTCGTTTTCCCCGTTTTCTGTTTCTTCGCTTCGTTTCTCGTCCAGTTTAATGGCTGCCACGGAATCAGTTACTTCGTTTTCAGAATCAGAGCCACCTTCGAATTCGCATTCATCTTCAGTCGGCTCGTATCTGACCGGAAGTTATGGCCAATCTCTTCTCAAAATAAGGCTGGTATTTGGGCAAATATTTGCACTCCAATGCATGTAACTCCGCATAGAATTGCCCTTCAATTTTGGTAACTTCTATTTGGATTTTCTTCAACGCCTTTACGCGTTTCTTCACCTCCGGTGGCAACGGAACTGGCTCATCTGGCATAGTCACATCCTTCCCTTCTCCAGCGTCTTCTTCATCACAGGACTCCTCAGGGTCGCCAGAGGTAGCGTCAGCTTCCAACATTTGTTTCTCTAAGTCTGACATGGTGTCTCAGGGTATTGAGGAATCTGCAGTTTCAAAAGAAAAACTGTTAGTGGTCAATCATTCTTTCATTCCCACGTGCATGCTGACTTCATAGGCGAGTTCAGCGAACGCACAAGATCTTGCGAGTCAAGTATATGTCACTTCATTATAGAATGACGATAACCACGTGGTGCTTAAATCTCGATCTAGTAAAAGGCTCCTACACACACATCTGTTCGTGAGGAACCGATCTATCTCATCCAATTGAATCGATAAGCAACTAGCCCCATCTACGCTGCTGTCGCTGCCTATTATTTTACAGTAAAATCAATCAACTGAAAGCGACAATAGTAATGTGCTAAGCTCAATATTACTTTGAATGTAATTAGGATCAAAATAAAGACGAACTGCCGAAGCAATAAAGTGCGAAAGGAACCGTTAAAAAACTCTAGCGACCGAAACGATACTTCAAATAACTCTTTCAGAAATTCAATGGGATTCCCTACGCTCTATAAAATTATGCTCTCGCGCAGAAATATAAACCGTTTGAATGGAAATCCGATGCTGCCATGTAACCATCACGATAATGACAGTTGTCTTGGCATTCAATCCATGCCTCAACAGCCTTCACTAGCAGCTTGTCTATTTCGTGGTACCACAAGCGTAACTTCCGCAATCATTGTAGTTACGATTTAACACAAAGTATGGCACCCTAAATTATCATTCGTTCAGTCACTTCTGACGCAAATCAAATCAATTGCACATGCCCAATGTAAGACTTCCGGTCATAAAAGGATCAGATTAACTAAAAGTTTCTTACCTCGTTGAAAAGGGTGCTTTTTCAGTTTATTTTGTGAAAAACTTACAACTAAAGTTTCGGTGGATAAAATTCGTTTTCTCACTGTTTTGTGCTTGAGATTGAAACCGAAGAGAATTGGAAATTAAAAATTTTAATTGAGCTGTTTGAGCACTATGATGCCGCTACCTCGTGCACCGTCTCGACACGTTATGGTGTGTAGAGAATGAGAAAGAAAATTTAATTGGAAACAGAATCTTATATGCTAAAGTTACTTCTTCTTCGGCTATGCTCGATCTCACACAAAGAAAGAGAACACACAGCACGGCTATGTCCCGCAAATCTATATGCACAGTACACGAATCTTGTACTGGTGACTCACATCATGCACGTCTGGAATTCATCCATTCTGTAGTGATGATGATTCCTGCTGGCCACGAGGTAAAAGAAGAAATCATGCACGCGGAAGTATTGAACATGGGGGAGCACATTTAACCGCTTTTTTCCAGCACTCTCGCCGTTATCCTGCTATAGCAGCTCCCGCGGGCTAAACTCATCTCAGCACTTCAGCAATGAACATTGAGCATTCTATTCTCTTCGGAGGAGATCTTCTCTTCTGCCCTCCCTCATAGCCACTGTGAAGGAGTATTAATGTCGAGCACGAGCACTCGTGTTTTACGTTATATAGCCAGAAAGGACAAGGAACAGAATGCACGTGTTTAGCCGCGCGACAGCACAACCACGAGGAGTCCAGTGCAGTGCACAAATAACCTTCTTCTTTCTATGTTTCTTTTAGAACTCTTAAAGCCTTCCTTTATACAAAGGCAGGACTACGACTACGCGTGATAAAGCGCGCACTAGCCGCTTTTTCCTCCTGAGCGGTTTCTGGCATCTACCGGGAATAATGGCAAATCAGCAGACTCCCACAGAACAATAAATGGGCGTTATCGTAATTACAGAACGTTTCAGCTGAGATAGGCAATCTGCTTTCACCATAGCATCCAATTTGTAGATGATGCTACTAGAAAATGGTACAGCGGTAGCTACCATCACCAGATCGCCTTCTGTTCTTACCTTTAAGGTGCCGGGTAAGGGTAAATTGTAGCTGAGAACAATCACTGGTTTGTTTGACTCTTATTAGTGATGTAATGCTTCGCAGTTTGCATCTCGACATGGCCTTGAGCGGTATTAGGCAGATGAGTGAAGAATGAGAAGTAAAATCGTGGTAGTTGCCCACTGTCATAACAAAAATTCTCTTCATGTTTTTCCTCTTCTCTGTTGTTGATGATGAGGAGGCAGTACAATCTTATAATTAGACATTAGAACCAAAATCATGGCATTACAATTCATTACTAATCGAAAGGTTGTTGTTCCGAGTCCGAACACCAGAAATGAACTGCGGACCAGCCTATGCTTTTGTGATGGAAAGCACCTTAAGGAGGTGACACCCGATGAAAATTGAGTGAAATTGTCGTTTCCCAAATTATTATTGACCGTGAGCATGTGTAGCAAAACCTTGCACCCGACAAAATTCAACTTGAATTACTCAACTGTGTATACCTTAGCATGACGGATGGGAATTTTCTCTAGGGAGTACAGGAAATTTCACCAAGTTCTTGATCCAGAAGCTGCATCTGCTCGAAATCTCGCTCGGCAGGGCTTACTTTTATGAGAATGATTTGTTAATCTAAAAATAAACAGTAGACACAGCGAGGATGCAGATACTTCAGAAAAAGATCTCGCACAAAAGCATTATGCTAATGTTTAGAAGAGGAACAGGCTGGCAGGGATAGGCCATAAGTAAGTCAAGTAAAATATTATTTCCTTGACTCATTTACAGCGTAAAAATTGCACCACTGAACAGCCCATGTCCTTCAGTCTTCCAATCCTCCACGCCGTTTCAAATGAACCCAAGAAAAGTATTCTACGGCGTATAAACTCAATATATAAGCCATGACAAATACTCGCCCGCATGGAAGTAACTTGTATAGCATAAATTATGCAATTTGATCTTGTCTTCCCATCGTGGTTTTCCCTCACGCTATGTGCAAATTCGCGAACATCACCGTCCATGCAGCATTTGATAGAGTTTAGATTTTATCCCAGAGCCGGACGGCATTCATGACATGTTAAATCAGGCTCTTCGGACAGTAATAAGAAATCGGCCGATGACCTTCGTCGTTGTCGTTACCAAAAATAAGTTGAAATTTTCCTCCTAGCTTTTGCGTACTAAATATTGTTAAGGAAAGACCCAGCTGCTTGCAATAATGTAACTATAGGCTAGACTGCTTAGACCCCATCGGCAATTGAAAGTATCATTATTGTGCGTCTTGTATACCAGTCGTTTTATTTCAAACGATTAGATTCTGTCTTCACACGTCTGAGAGACTCATGACTGCAGCTATAAGCCCGAGACAAGAGATCAATAAGAGCACAATCTCCCTGTTTTTTCAGGTTAGCTAACGCTACTGCGTATCACGTATTATTTTGCTTCGCAATACAAAAAAACAAATATTTTCTCTTAGGACAGGGTACGAGAGACGACCCGCATAACACAAGTAGCCTCTATTGTACCGGATATTTTCTCCCATCATACTATTAGTAATTGTTACGGCTGCTACCTGCTCCGTCGTGAATTGTGTATGAAAGTGAAGGTAATTCGCACGTTTTCCACCAAACGGTACCAATGTAACAGGTACGGGAAAGTAATTTTATGACCCACCCCGAGAGAAAAATTACTTAATAATGTTTACCGAGTCCTTGTACTATATTGCATTCGCATAATTTCTCCGTTCGTAGACATGTACGAGTTGGGGTATGGTCCATGTCAGAGCGGATGGTGATTTCAGTTAGCTACAGCATCACGAGTACCTGACGTACACAGCGAATAAAAGATCTCAATGCATACATTTGTTCGTTACTTTACGACAAGTTTTATATCATGCTTGTGTTCTTCTATCTGTGTCTTCAAGCCAAACTGTTTTTACGTTTGCTTTTTCGGTTTACATACGTATTTGTGCTCCAGCTGTGCAAAGAAGCGTAGGACTCTGTGAGAAGAAGTCGGTGTTGCTGGCAATATTTTAGGCAGAAGGTTTGCTTGAGTTTTTCGTACCGATTAGTAAAAGCGAGAGAGAACCACCAAAAGAGCTAAGCCGAGAGAACCAATATGTCCCAGTAAGAACATCTACGTGATTCTTCTTTCGTTAACGCTTTGCTACTTTCCTCTTCGCATCACAAGTCATAGTTGTTGCTTTTCTCGGATCATAAGGACCAATGCCAAAGTAGTCTAACTCTCCGAACACAAGTCTCAAGCTCGCAGCCTGAAAGCATCGTATATTTTCACTCCTCACGTCACCAAACATTTAAACATTTCTCTTTGAAAACTCCAGTGTCAGCAAACTTGAAGAGACGGGAATACGTAAATACCTCGTATTGCATAACGTTCCGTTCGAAGATGAGTCACGAAAATTTTGTTACTAATCTGAATTTTGGTGTGGTCATCCTAGTTGTATGAGACAATTTTTTAATGAAATCAAACCAGTGTCTGCCTGACCTCCCCGAGTGAAGAGACCGAGTGAATAAAAGAATGATAATCTCTTTGGAGGAAATCAGTGAATTTGGTTCAGTGCTCCTTTAGCTTGCAATAGACAACTGTTGTGATTAACTTTGTCTCAGTGAAAGTTGCGTCGTGTAGCCCTAAGCCACAGGTGAAAGAAACGTACGTGGGGAAGCACGAATGAGGTAGATTAAGTCGTGTGCTATCGCGCTTTCATCGTCATTGTGTACCTAAGATAGTTGTGTTGTGAGTGGAGCAAGATTTTCTGGTGTTAGTAAAGCGATCACAAAATGTCGTCTCCAAAAGAATTCCACATCGATGCAGTCTATCCGGAACCTCTATCGAGGTTAAGGAGGAGTCAAGGCCCGCTAAAAAGTGACCTTTCAACATCCTCAGCACTTCACCGTAGAGCTGTGAAAAAACAAATGCATAGAGGAAGCTCCGGCAGATTCCGCACACAGCCCGTCACTTTCCACGAAATAAAGGTGAGTGAAATGACAACCACCTGTTTCTGCAATCAACGATCCCATGTGGCACCCTTCCATGGCGTCTTGCCTTCTCTCTGGAAATTGTAGTCCACCATAGCATAAGAGTAGAGGGCGCTTCCACGATCACGATCGGTTTCTCTGTTCAATTCACTCACATGGAAGTGATTCTAGCGCTATATTATGTGTAACCACAAATCTCAACTTGGCGTGATTATTCATGCTTATATTCCAAGAAATTTTGAAAATGTAGATTGGAGAGGTGGAAAAACCTGAAACTTGGCAAATGATCCTTCTTCAACGTAAGATCATGCAGTAAAGTTGTACGCCGTGACTTTCTAATTACAGGAAGTCGACGAGGATAACATAAACGACCAAGACGGAGATTGTGGGACCGGAAGTGCAGGAGCTATTTACAAATCAGAAACGGATTTGAAAGCCAAATTTGAAATGTTTTATCGCTCCATTAATACCAGCTTCGATACTGCACCTAAGCAGGCATCAGACTCAGCCGGAGATATGGACTCAATCAATAGCCCGTCCGAGGTGGAAGCAAAGGCGGATGACGCCATTCAATCCTTAGAAATTGAAAGTGTATCTTCAGAGTCAGCTTCGAAAGAAAACCATCCTGTGCCCTTAGTTAACAAATCCAGTCCGTTACAAACAAATCCTGCTTCCCCATCGGTTGACATCCCCCTGAATGCTAAAAGCAGGCCGATGTCATAATTCTTCCACCGTTATATGTATTACATTCATACTGTTTCACTATTATATTTTGTTTTAATCTAGTCATGTCGAAACTGTTGTGAAACCACGTTTAGGTTTCCGCTTAATAGTTAAACACTTGTGGTCAGCAATTGTGAATTATGATTATACTCGGTATGTGCTCGGTTTTTCTTAAGAACAACAAGTCTTTCCATGTCGATTCGTAACTGTGCCTTGAAAATACCCAGTCCTCATATGTAAAAAGTAATGTTGCGTTACACACTAA
>VRMD01001925.1:0-14973 GCA_009872375.1 Sminthurides bifidus | reverse complement strand
CAATCGAAAGGATCTCTTTAAAGTTTCCTGTTGTCTTGGCAACAGGGGCTTGCAAGGCTTGGAGATTTCCTACAGACAATCTCTCTAGCCTACTCAGATTAATCCACCTCGGAGCTATCTCATAGTGACATGAACAAGATGAAAGTAAATGGATGGAGAAAACAAAGAAGTGCATTTCGTGCTACTCAAAGTTAGAAACAAGGACGCGAAATAGCCACCGGCAAAAGTAAACAAAGTAGACGAGTCTCCTTGCTTAACAACATCTTTGAGAAAGCACAATGGTATTGCTCAAGCTTCTGGTTCTGGCCTAGTTGTACTTCGTTAAGTTTATTACGAGAGGGGGATGAACATGCCCTAGTTTCAGTCTCAAATCCGTCACAAAAGAATAATAACAAACGATGCTGCTACGGAACTCTACACAGGTACGTAAGGGCTGGAAGAGCTACGGCCATTAGCCTGCCTTGCTTTTTATTATAATTTTTTTCCGAACATGGATCCAAACTGGCTTCCCAGCCACAAAAACATGGACAAAGAACTAGAAAGTTCCATATTCAAATATGCTGTAAAATGCCCACCGGTCAGAATATAAAGACCCGGTGCACAATGGAGAATCGTCAATTCTCTATCGATAGACTCGCATAGAAGACAGAAAATAGAAATACCTTTCCCGCTCCACGCATTTCAACAGCCCTATTACCAACAATGTCTCTCAATTTACGCATCGTTTGAACGCATTTCAGCGTGCCTCAATGAGTGAATTCCATCATTTAGCAAACTAGCACCAAATTTCAATAGGCGATTCACATCAGTCAAAGTTATGGTAATGTCACTGGTACATGGTCATATTTGCGTCAAAATATGAAAATATCGAGCAGCCTCCGCGAAATAAAGTAGTGCATTTAACAAAAGAGGCAGGGAGCTGAAAAAAGGCTTTGGGAATGGGAGAGAGGAAATCAAAATTTGATACTAACGGAAAGGATATTTGCCAAACGGGTTTTTCCAGTAGGATGCAGATAGTCGAATATTGAGCGCATGGAAAAGAATGCTTGGAAATGGAGAGTGAGAAAAGAGTGTACACTTACGGCATAGCTTCCGAGCGGAATGCAAGAGGCTGAAGATGAAAACAGGAAAAGATACTGAAGAGAAAGTGAGTTTTTCATAATGCATTCAGGATAGATTTGCCGATTCTGGATTTGGTGCGATTTATCAGTATTCTTCTCAAAGGAGAAGGAGAAACGCAAGAGGGGAATGGAGCGACGGAGAACCACCAAGGGATGAAAAATCAAGGAATGTGAACTAGATCTACATATGAGTCTACGTGGCCAAACAAGAACTTTTCCTTTATGCTTCCAGCTAGAGAGAGGAGGATACAATGGAAGCGAATGGAAAAAGTAGAGCAGTGAAAGGATGCTGGGGCAGTGAACGCCTCGAGACGTGCGGGAGATGTGCTTTCATCCTAAATAGTGTGTAGGAATGCAGAGAGAGACTGATAGAAACACATGTGTTGGAATCCTCCAAGATTCATCCTCTCCTGTAGGCACTCATCATTGTTTCCCTCCACCCACTCTTGTAGCAGGACATGGGAAAACATGTGGAAAAGTGCATTTGTGGAAATAGTGTTCCTCTTAAATGGAGTATCAAGATGCTTTTTATCCAAGTCTTCTCGCTTGAGAAAGCAAACTATTGTCAAGTACACAATCGTCTCAGAAGCCACTGACGTTTTTCGCTTCTAGTGACGACGAGACGCACGAGACGAAACCCCGAAACCTTTGACAGGGAGGTGATTTCACCAAATTGCTTTTTCTACGGCTTTCACCTACAAAACACTTGCTTTGAACATAAAACCTGTTTACGTAACAATAATTCCGACTGATTTCAACTTGTAACAACATGTCCATTTTGTCTGAACCTGGGGAATGGCGAGGTTAAGATCATCTTTTTACTGTTTTTCACCTTCTGGAAATGAAACGTGCTAATGCCATTGCCTCCAATCTCCACTTCACTGCATCTGAAATCAAAAGTCTAACCAATAGCCGCATGTTCTCTCGGGTTAACCCTGTTAATATTCAACTAACGAGAAGGAAACACGGTAGTTCTCATGATCACATATGGTAACATGCCACCGTAATAAATAACTGAAGATGAAAAATAAACCTTCTTTGCATCCACAACAAAGTAACTCTTTCACAAGTTCGCTTACAAGTTGGAGAAAGGGAGGTAAAATGGAATGGTTTTTTTACCCCGTCACTAATAATGCCTCTCTTTGTTTTTCAGTTCGGAAACATCATCATTTCATCCGATGGATCCCGGTTTGACCTCCTTGCTATAGCCTCCGATCCCACACTTTGCCGATTGAATGAGTGGGACTATCCTATTTTTGATTTAGAGCTAAGTTCACGTACACAAATACTCAGTCATGTAAGTTCACGGATTTTCCTTCTTAGCTTGAGAGTGATAGAAAGCGTTGCACCTCACTAGGCATCTTTCAACTTTGGAAATTCCACCCGGCTAGTAAAAGCTGTACTTTCAGGCTTAGCATTAGCACTCACCCGGAAATTCAGATCGCGCCGTCAACTCACGTAAAGAAAACTTGGGTGACGAGGAAGGACAGGAGCCAACTACGGGATTTAGTATGCAGAACGAGTTAGAAAAGAGCCATGCATTGTTCTCAAGTCTAATCAGAGGAATGCCACAAGCTCGTCTCTGGAGCGAGAGCTGAGAACATGAATACTGACAGAGTTTCAAATGAGACAGGGTGGAAAATATATGAACCGACAAGTGATGATCTATGCAAAGGCGGATCTGATAGCTGAAGACGTGTGAAAAATGTAAAACTGCCACACATATCAGTTAACAACCATTTATCCCCTTACATTTCACTCAGAGATGAAAACATATTCGAAACGTGCAAATCGCCTACATGCGCACAACTTTTGGAGCTTTAGTATCCTCATGATGTAAAACTTGCTCTGGATCAATGACTCCAGGTCTCAACGGTCCGCTCCGTTACCCGTCTCTCAGGATCCTGTAGTTGTGAAACTCCACTCTTGGAAAATGCTTTTAGACCAGGGATATAACTTACTGCATTATTTATCTTGAAGAGCGCAATTTAGTCTAGTACAAGCTACGGTTCTAGTAAACGCAGAGATTTTATAAATATTTATCATTTTCCAACAAAGGTGACATAACTTTCGGGCAGGGAAGAGCGCCATAAGTTATCATTTTTTTCAACCTTTCCAGATGTGCTACAAAGTGTTCCTTGACGTCGGACTTTTCGAAACATTCAAGATTCCGGTTAAAGAATTTATCAACTATTTCCACGCCCTGGAAATGGGATATCGAGAGAAACCATGTAAGTATCAAATCATAGCACCCCATCTCGTCATATATTTAAGATGCTTCAGCCTTTCCTTTCCTGCTACTTAGTTGGTGTACACGTTCAATATCTCTATAAAGAATGAGAATTGGGTGGCAATTGTACAAGGTTGTGGAAATCTGTTGCTCCTTAACTTGACATTGGCAGCTCTCATTTCTACAAAAAAAATATGTATTGCTTGGTCGTACACAGTACAAACTCCAAACGAAGCCGAGGGGCTTTCCCACCTGCAATTACTTTCACTTACTTATAGCCGGAGCTTGTGCCTGCCTGTTCGATAAAGAAAGCGTTAGAGGGAAGAGCGTTAAAGAGAAACGTTTTCAGCTAGCATTACGGCTCATGCAAAGTCGTAGGGGCTACGGGGTAGGGGAGAAGACAGTTGCAGTGTCGTCAATTTAGTTTTAAAACGACAGGAAACAAGTACAAACAAATAGTTTGGGCTATATTGTAATCAAGGAACTAGTTATGCAGAACGAGCATACTATTTATACGATACATATGCGCGCAGAATGTGGAGACTCTCCCAGAAGCAGTACGTGATGGGGTTTTATACTCTGAGAGAAGATAAAAATATGGGCGATGTAAGAGAAAATTATTGGAGAAAGTTTACTCAGTACACAAACTCCATGAGATTTATGCAGGACCAAGTTAGAGGAGGATGGGAGAAGAAAGTGGAGTTTTACTTGGTAACCATAAAATCTGACGTTGTGCTCCGCTCGCAATACTTTGTGTAGTATATGGTAAAACTGCTGGAAGAAAAGCCGGTCTTCTATATTGTACTGATATCAAATAATCTTTTATTACACTCGCGTGCATGCTAACTCAGCAAGAAAACTCAGACGTGGTTTCAGCTTCGCTTGTAGAAACAAACAAGGAAACTAATCCAGAAGCCGTATACGACCTAATCACGTGATGCACGGCACGAAACAGTAGTCCAACAAGTGCAGAGGGTAAATGCATCACGTATTTTTGCGCAACTTGAGCAACAGTACAAATGAGCTCTATATATGCCATCAATTTCAAATTCCATACAGAGATACGGTGCAAAACTAGGTCATAAAACTTGTTTCGAACTAAGTGGATTCCAGTGGAAACTTCACGCTTACTGGAGGAAACGAAGGGGGATTTAAACGACATGTTCCTCCGCGTCTAAAAAGACCCTTGTTGTAAAAACGTATTCAATCCATCGTCTTGTATTACATGTCAGAGATCAAAGTGAGCTCATATCATCTGTGCGTTAGAATGATGAAAGTGCTCTAGACCTCTTTCTTTTGGATTTAGACAGTTCCAGCTGGTATGTCTTTCAACATTTTCCTCTTTGGCCTCCACCAGATACTGTATGTGTAGAGACTCGTGTAGAATATTTATTGTACATCTAATCGACATGAAATATGAAAATCCTAGCTTTTCTGCCCAAAGTTTCCAAGGCAGTATTGTAGAACTTACGGATGAGTAGTCATTAGGTTAATTTTACCAATTACATCCCTCTGCTTGCCCTCTGATTCTGACAAAACTGTAGAATTAGCATTACGTCAATGGCAAACTAGCACAGGCAAATAAACTATTTGTTTGTTCTTTCTGTTGGCAATTGCAATTGAGCCGAGAAAAGTTCGCGTCATTCTCGTGAAATGCAGCTTGAAAGGATCCATGTTTCCAACTTTGAAGAAATTCTAGCATCCATGCGCAAAACAGTCAATAAAACGCAGAGTATTTCTCTTCAGGATGCTGCTTGAGGGAACTCGTTTCCGGCCAGATCTCGTACTGATTTCGCATTCAATTTTATACCGGCTGGTTCAATGATAGTTAAGATGTAAGGGAAAATGAAAAAAAACATGGCCCCGAATCCATACGAGAAGACGCACATCCGTAATAAGACTATCCAGATGTCTTGACCAAGGTATCGGAAATTCGAACCATCTAACAGATTGAAAAGAAGCATACAAATCATGTCCGCTAATGTCTGTTTCCGATATCGAGAGGAAATGAGATACGATTCCAAACTACTAAATCGCCGCTCAACAGCCCCTTCTTTCCGATCAGACAAGCTGAAAAAGCTGAACATTTTAACCGCTTTCTCTCCGCTCTGTAAACGGCCAAGTTTCCTGAACTGGACCATGTCGGTATTTTCTAGCAGAGCCAGAAGTACGAAAGCCAACTCAATCTGTCACAAGTAATATCAATATGATTTCCCGATGTAATCCCAAATTGTTTACGTTATTGTACGTGAAATAATGTGGACCACAAGATATTTTTCGATGTTGATCGAGACCAAAAGAACTCAAATCCTGTTTGAAATAGTGGAGTCTGCTAGAGCTCGAAAGCAAGATTTCAAAACCCATCCTTCCATCAGTATTTTAAAAGACCAGCATTAGAACGAACGAACCAGGAATTCCACCTCTGCAACAGCACCGTTGCCCTGTCGCAGCCCAATAGTTTGAATGGTGTTAGAATTCTTTGGTTGGGATTTTTCAGAAAGAGGATTTTTTACTGCTTTGAGAAATTTCCATGAGAAATAACAGCTTAAGCAACAAAAGATGTGATTTTTTTTAGCGTGGGATATAACGTTTTGGCTCAATTTAAATATTTTCTACTTGTAGATCATAATAGAATGCACGCCGCCGACGTTCTACATGGAGTTTACTATTTGACTTCGCAACCTATACCAGGATTTGAAATGCTCCCTTCTGATCCAGAAACACCTTGTCCGACAGGTAAGTCAGCTTTCGTTTCTCTATCGGAGGTAGACGAAATTCATAAGTTTGCCACGTTCTCACAAACGGTGTCTATTAGCTGTTTTTGATTACACGTTCATGTAGGCTAAGCTAATGCTGAAATGCTGGTGTAGGACTGGAAAGCCAGTCGTATCACATAATAGAAATCAGTGTATTGAAATGGTTCTTTACATGGTCTGGAAATCAGCGATCGTTTGGATACCCTTGTGAAATAACCAAAGATGTCAATCAGCTTGCATATTCTTGGTAGATGATAATGCACTGGCTTACAGGAACTGACGTCAGTAAACTTAGACACGAGTGAAGAGAAAGAAGCTTAGCGGCCGCTGAAAGCACTTCCTCTTAACAATAATTCTTGTGGACCCGGTGCATTACCTCTAGGACCATGTGAACATGACATTTTCACAAGGATGCTGACGTGTCGGTCAAAAAATATAGAGCGTAAAAGGAGACAGTTAGAAATCCATTTGCGCCTCTCAGAAACTGTGAGAGAAAGCTGTCAAAAACGTAGATGGGCAAATGCTTTCTCCAAGCCCAATGAACGAGTCCGTTTCTTCCTCAACACCCAGCTCCTACACATGTACACTTTCATAGGCCAAAATATGGTATTTTAAAAACCTTTTCTTGGCAACTAGCCAGCCCGTTGTGTATTTCGGTTACACTGCGCCTCAACTTTCTCCTTGCTACAGGAGAACAAGAAGGAATGAGAAAACATTCAACAAACGTGCACTATTTACTTAAGTCTGGTAGTGGCAGCTGTGAGGAAGAAAGCTTGCAGCTTTTTAATGTGAAAATGGGCAGTTTCATATAAGTGGTGCTAAAGGAAGAATCTTGCAGGAAAATTGCGGTCCGTGTAAAACATCTAGTAAAAGCTTACCACACCGTTGAAATGTGCTTACTAAGTTGTTCGAAACTGATGTGGATGGTAAAGAGAAGAAAAAAAATCTGCTGTGGTTCTCATCAAAAGAAAGTTTACCATCAGCAATCCCTGCACGGGCGAGGAATGACAGTTACAACTAATACCAAGTCGTTGTAACTTTTACCAGCAGTAAACTAGATTCCGACGCAGTTAAAGATGTCGGATACCAGCAAGTCCTGTTCCTGTATACCGCTTTCGCGCAAGCACGCTTTTTTCCGTACAGGCGCTCGTGATATGTACCGATAACGGGACATTTTCACTGAGTGGGAGTTTCACATACAACTTTATACGTCTATGATGTACAAATTCAGGGAAATATTTTATGATTCAGGGATCACCAGCTGTGATTGAATTAGAACCACATCAGCGATGTTGATTCAAAAAGGCTGTGAGATTGCTTTGACGGAATTGAAATGATCTGGAACAAACAGTAACTTAAGGAAGGTTACTTAGAAGCAGTGTAGCTGGAACAAATCTTGAATCGAATAATATTTTACAGATGCTGCAGCTCATCGGTCGTGGTTCAGCGTAGAGGAGTCATCTTATGGGATCATGGGAGCTAATTTCCCTTCTCTCGAGCTTATGGCTATGTATACTGCTGCAGCTATGCATGACTATGACCATCCTGGACGTACAAATGCCTTCCTAGTCACTACACATGCCACTCAGGTAAGCCTCGCTTGTACTTCGAATCAAGTAACCAAAATCCAAAGTTAATTAATCCAAAGAGTAAGAGCAACTCGTAAATTTAGAAGCTGACATGCTTGCTGGGATCAACGTCTGACTTAAGAAAACAATTTTTTTGAGTGAGGTCGGGCACCTCAGAAACTTGCGTCGTCGTCTGCAAAATAAAAGCTACAATTTTTTATGGACAATGACAGGAAGTTGGTGAGAGAATCTTGCTGGGAACAGTTCCCCGGAATGAAAGAGTTGATACAAAGTTGGATGACAAAGTCTGGATAGTATATGTGGAAAGAAGGATTTGATATGGGAGAAAGTAAATCCGAAGTATGGAAAGTTTATCTGCACCATGCAACTAGTAGGTAAACACACGGTGAGGCGAATTAGATTATGAAATATGCTTGGTATTCTGAATAGATTTAAGGAAGCGGAAAAGTGTGGGATGAAAATGTTGCTCCGCATCAACGTTTCTTCCCTTCAACCTTGCTCAGATTCAAGCAAGGGGGAGCCGTCGAAACAATTGCCCACGGAGAAAATACACAGACTGGAGAGAATATATCCAGCTCTGGTTTCTGTGTAAGAAATGATCTATGGCAAAACTACTTTGTGTAACCGGGGTTGAAAATGAGAAAGTTAGGGATTTTTCTTGTTAGATTTCCTAATAGAAAGAAAAGTACTGAGATTTATGAGATCATTAATCATGTTGAGACAATCGGAAGGCGTGTTCTGCATGTTAGGAAGACTTGGGAAAATATTTACCTAGAATCGGAGCAGAATTAAAAATATATCGCACATTCTTTCACCCCAGTCAACTCCTTGAGGTGGATTTCAGGAAAGATGGAGGATCAAACAGATAAGGGGTAATCAAATCAGATGAGAAAACAGACTTTAACGAGAATCCCTCCAACGGCCCGCATGAAAAAACTCTAGACAATGAACATGTCGAACTCAAGTGGAGGAGGGTGGAGTAAAAATGAAATATTACCAGCAGCACCAGCTCATTCTGCAAAAGTCATGTCAAAATATAAGAAGAGGACGGAAATATTGATGAGCATAGTTTTGAGAGATGAGATGCTACAAGAGAGGAGGATGACATGAATGGCACTCCCTGTTGGAAGTACTACTAAAAGTCTGTGATGGTGTGGGCTGTGGAAATGATTGGAATATATTTGGTTTTTTCAGGCGATTCTGTATAATGATCGTTCGGTGCTGGAAAACCATCACGCCGCGGCAGCATGGTCGCTCCTACTCAGTAGTGATGACTGCAATTTTCTGAAACATTTGGACAAAGCGGAGTTCAAGCGCTTCAGGTACCTTGTGATCGAAGCCATTTTAGCCACAGATCTGAAGAGACACTTTGAAATTTTGGCCGAGTTTAACGCAAAGGCAAATGAGGACGACTCTCCTGGGATCGATTGGAACCAAGAAGCAGACCGACTACTCGTGATGGAAATGTGCATAAAACTGGCTGATATCAATGGGCCATGCAAATTCCACGACATTCACGTTCGTTGGACTCACCGCATCGCTGAGGAGTTCTACGAGCAAGGTTCGTTACTGCCTTTTATCGAAAAACTCACTTTCTCTTCCACACTTCGGGCCAACAGGCTTCCGTGCCAAAAGAAATACATTTAAATTCGACCCTAAATAAAAATGTAGAGTAAATGGCCGTGCAAGGGGAATCCAGAGAATACAAATAAACCCCAGCAAAGGAACAATTTCCCCTTCAAAGCCAGCTCCACCAAGGTAAATTATTTCAGGAGGTGGGAAAAATCTTGTCTGAAATATTGTGGTTGCAAAGCCTCTCCATGACCCGCAGTTTAAATTCATGAGATGTGGCTAAAACTTTCCTAAAAGAGTGACTGCCGACGAGTAACAACAACTTGGATATCACAAAAGAGCATCGTCTTAAGCTTCCTCTACTCCTCTGTTTCAGTCTGCTCAAACGTTATCCTTTCCCACAAATCCTCACAGGTTATTATTGCCACAATCTCCTCTGTTACTGTGAGGCAGGTGAAGAGAACTCAAGATCCTTTTTCAGTTACGAAGCAAAAGCATTTCTTCCCTTTCCAGCGCACCGTCTGGAACTTTTACAACCACCATATCTAGCTTTTAGCCAAAGCGGAATCACCGCTACGAATGCAAAGTTTGACTGCACATTCTTGCTCAATATGCTCAAATGCCCACACGTTATGACTTTATGGTGGCTGTAAATGCAGAGGTTTGCCACAAACTAAGCTGTAACTGTTTTATGAGGATGCGACGCTACGCAAGGTAATGCTGGTTACTCTATAAATACTGTGAAGTAAGTCAACCATCCAACATACGTTCAAATGGAATGGAACGGTGGAGATGGAAATGTCGTTAGACCATGCTCACGCTTCTCGACTTGGATTGTTAGGAGAGAAAATACATTAAGATTTGACCTTTGAGTTGATGCTACCTACACATATGCAATTCGCAGAAGGATGTGTGCAGCTGACAGATTTTGATTTGAAATCAACTCGACGGGAAGTCGTAGTTCGTAGCGACCATCTTTTTAAAAACTTGCTCGGCATCACAATGAGTTCGCAACTACTAGCTACACAGTTCCTATATCCTTGAACCTTGGTTAAGAGTTAAGAGAAGTCTACCCAGGACTGAGTAGTTGTAGCAATTTCACATCACCCCTCGTCCGAATTCCGGGTGCTTAAACTTACATGACGTGAGGAGTCAGCGATAAGAAGGCTAGTAGTGTCAAAAAAATGAGGCAATGACTGGAAATTGGTACCGAGACGCTAGGCATAAAACCTTATGTGGCTTCCAACGATACCGTAGAATATAAAACATCCAGACTGGAGTTGAAACAAGTATAAAAGGAAGCAGCTTGTCTTCCAGGCAACTTTTACTGGTCATCAAGAAAGGCAGACGCTCGCTGGAGGAGCAGCTGAAGAGGAATTTGCCGCGAGGGGAGAAAGTTGATAGGGGAAAAGGAGAAGCGTCTTGTCGCTCTCAACTGATTTCAGGTCAAGCATAGTAAAAGGAAAAGTTGAGAAATCCTCAGGGAAGAAGATGTAAATAGCCCCAGCCAGGAATTTGTATTCGCGGAGCACAAGTCGTAAACAATGGGAATCTTAAAGGCGGCGACCTTTGGCTTTTCCACACAAAATTCCAAGCACATAGTACATAAGGACAAAAGGATGGGGAAGAGAGGAGAAAATCACTGATTGTTCCATGTCAATTAAAGGGTAATGTGAGCGCGAGTGGGCACGGCTGTGATTTAAGAGATCAGACTCTAATGGACTCATTTCTTTTGTTGAATTCGCAGGAGATGAAGAAGCTGATCTGGGCCTTCCTATATCACCTTACATGGATAGAAAACATCCGCAGCTGGCAAAATTACAAGAGTCGTTTATCAATCATTTAGTTGCTCCTTTGTGTAAAGCCTGTGCTGAAGCAGGAGTTCTGCCGGGCTTCTGGGAAGAAGAGGACGAAACTGCAGATGAAGTCTCCAGTTGTCAAGAGACTGACAACGAGAATGATTCCTCCTACTCAGACGACAACAGTGAAGGGAAGAAAGCTGTGAAGCGTAAAATTATTTGTCTCCAAACAAAACATTTACAAGACAATCACCGCTACTGGATGAACGTCATTAAGGTACGCCTTTAAATCCGTAATTAGATCTCAACTTGTGCACTTAATTCCTGCAACCCAAGCTATCATACTAACTCAAATTGGACCGGCCTTCCAAAACTTGTCCGTCTTCCGAGGAGACTGCCCGAGACAACGGCGTTCATCCGCCAAAGTTTTTATATTGCCGATCCAGTTCCACATAAAGTCTGGCAGAACTGTACGCAAAAATAACTTTGCGCCAACTCTCCCGCCTTTCTAAACAACTTACAGGATTAGTACCTAAGCCCTTATGTACAAAACACAGACTGTGGCATCCATTTCGTTGACAAAGTTCCTGAGAGCTCGTGCCATACAACCGGATCAAAGTGGAGATTCAACCGGTTTTTTATTACTCGAACTGGCCCAAACTGTTTGACTAAAATTAGGCGGAGACTGAAAATATTTAAAGTTAGACAACCAAGAAGTCCATACTGCACATTTCCTCCGCAATCTGGTAAAATTTAAGAACCAAGTCAAACAACTTTGGCGACACTGAACCAGCTTCTTTTTGACAAACAGCACAAGTGGAACCCTCACATACATGTTTTGTGCTTCCAAACTTTCTTCGCATCAACAACCATGAACAACGTCACTCGACACCAGTGAGTTCCCTGTACAACTTTTAGGAGAGGACGCAGAGAAACTTTCCAGCTATAATGCCAAGTATATAGTTTCACCCACTGCTACAATTTTTTACGAGGACAACAACAAAAGCCAATTACATGTTGCCAGTAACTAAAGCGTGAAAGGATTAAATTGCAACGGAAGCACGGGCTGTAGCGGAGAATGAGGAAAATTTTATCCGGCTTTCTATACTCCACTGCAGCTGGAGATAGAAAATTAAAAAGACGAGTTGTCTATCTGTGCTCCAGAAGAATGTGTAGATGACAATGCATACGCAATGTGTTTACTCAATCAGTTTAAGTAAATGGAATCACTTAGGAAAATCAAAGTTTTTCTCACAGGCCTTCGCTAAAACGAATACCTAATTAACGAGACACACTCTTTTACCGCTCCACCAATCCTTGTTAGATGCTGCAATTCTTTACTCCTTCCCTCACTCATTTCCCTGTAGGCAGGTAAACTTAATTTTCCCCATATTTACACCCATGTGCATAGTAAGTCTGAATTGATTACTGTACACATCCCCTTATATATGATGACACATCTTTGGAGCACAATCCACCGTACATAAGAACCACCGTATAATAAGAAATTGCTAATTAAATTCAGAGTCCGCGAAAAAGTCTACACGGTGCGCTTAAATTCTCTCGCTCTTTTTTCGCACGAACCACAACCTTGTCAAACACATATGTACCTCCTTTAATTTCCAAGCAATCAACGGGATGCTATCAACTCACCTGGAGGGCGCCCAGTCTATTCCCTTGATAAATCTCGTAGCGCCAATTTATTGTGCGACCAAGCGGCACATGTAAACAAATGTGCATCACTCTTATAGTACAGCAACTTTCATACTTACTTTCTCTTTCCTGTGCACAGGAGGAAAATCGCAAGAAGGAAGAGGGAACGGTGAAAACGGAGTCTGTTGCCATATCTACTGAAGACACTATGGAAACCATTGAGGAGGAGAATAATACACCTCATTCTCTTAATCGGAGCTTCAGCTTTGTACGTAATCAAAAATCACTTTTTACAAACCTACTTTCCACACTTTCCACATTATAAATAAGCAACTTTCATTCCTCAAGGTTTGTGCGCTTTCTTACCTCCTACTCACAGAGCTAAACTTACCCCCTTCATGTGTCTCCAATTTTCAACTGTCAATCAGTCAATTTTCCAAATTAGAGCTCAACAACTTCACCCAAGCAGCCCTTCTCTGGTACCAATACCTATGATGACGTTTATGTTACCGTATGTCTAGTGTTTATTCTGACGAAAATAATGTTTGCTGACTACGTGACACTTACACGGGTAGGTCTACGTACCCGACGACTGGTTACAAACCTACTTTCCACACTTTCCACATTATAAATAAGCAACTTTCATTCCTCAAGGTTTGTGCGCTTTCTTACCTCCTACTCATAGAGCTAAACTTACCCCCTTCATGTGTCTCCAATTTTCAACTGTCAATCAGTCAATTTTCCAAATTAGAGCTCAACAACTTCACCCAAGCAGCCCTTCTCTTTATGGTTTTGATTGGCACTTTTACTTAGACTGCCACTACTGAGGCAACGGCCGTTATATTCGGTGCACAACAAAATACACATCGTTGTTTACAATGTTGCCTGCAATGCGCTGTAGGCAACCATATCATCATTGTACAAGTTCCCCTCTCTTAACGTACACATACTTAAATGCATGAATCTGCCACTATTGAGGCAACGGCCGTTATATTCGGTGCACAACAAAATACACATCGTTGTTTACAATGTTGCCTGCAATGCGCTGTAGGCAACTGTATCATCATTGTACAAGTTCCCCTCTCTTAACGTACACATACTTAAATGCATGAAAAAGGACAACGGTTGTAAGAAGGCTTAGCCGAATTTACTGCTGCAAACACTTGATTTAATCCATGCAAAAAGTTTCAGCTCCCATACGCATAAAAGTTTGCTAATTTCAACTCAAAAACTAATATGATGTAAATTGTCCGTGTTATCTTCCTGATGCCCTACAGTAAATTCGCACTCGCCGGTCCTATTAAAAAAGTTTTGAGCGACGGCGTAAATCACTACCTCTTTTGAATTCGTTAAAAAGAAATGAGCTAAAATTACCTCTCGAGCGGATGGCAGAGTCCAAGCTAATTTCTTGGCTACAGATATCCAACGGATTAAATTTTCTTTACTAATGGTAGGGTAGCATCGGCTCTATTACCAGATTCGCTTAATTGCTTTGCTAAGAGTTAGCTAGAAGCGTTTCCAAAATTCCTTCCGCGTTGCAAATCAACTCTAGGTAAACCTGAGTTAGTATAATCGTAAATCCAATCTTTGTTTCCGAAAAACAAAGCGCAATAGTAGGCCTGAAACTACAATCTATATTTATTTACAGTGCATTGAAAAGCCGAGGTGAACCTGACCAGGTTATTTTTAAACTTAAGCACTTCAGACTCTTAATGTTAAAGGATGGTTAAGTCGCAATAGAATTAAACTTTTCCAAGACGAAGAAGCCGAGTCGGACTCTGATTGTACATATACAACATAGAATCAAAACAACTTTTCCAAAATTAAGTCTGACAGGCAGAGCAATAAAGCTCAGATGAGATTCATTTTGAGCCGCGGTATCTGAAAGATTGATTGGATCGGGCTGGAAGAGAATAAGAGGTTTCGTGGGCAAACTAAGCACAAAAGTGCAAAGAAATCGCCTGTAAACAATTCTGACACACGTAATTAAAAACACAAAAGTGGTCTTCTACCGCTTAAGCGCATTCAAGATATGCCACAAGTTTTTGAGAAAGCAGAACGAGGAGGCAAGCATCTTTTCCTCGTGGAAGAGGCTCTTGCCCTATTGTGTTTTCCATTGTGGAAGAGTTTGACCCCAAAATGGAATTCCAGCAATGCAGCATCTTTCTCCAGTTCAGCCAGACGTTTTTCTGTGCAGGAGGGTTAGCTGACGTAGTGCTGATGAGGTTGCTTGTGGTACATGAGGTTGTTTAA
>VRMD01001924.1:0-14974 GCA_009872375.1 Sminthurides bifidus | reverse complement strand
ACATATCACATCATCTTACCTCACTTCCACTCCAGTACTTTTACGCAATGTGGACGTCAACTGGGACTTGGAGTAAAGTGCGTTATTTTTCATTTTCCCACCACTACACCGGACCAGAAAAAACTAACGCCGTGTGTCATTCCATCCGAGTCGCTAAAAGAGCCAACTCACGCGCCATCCATGCTTTTGCATCCATCACATGGAACCTTGAGCACGGTGCGTATGTCTCTCAACTCCGAGCATGAAAAGCAATTTAATCACTTTCATACTTTTTGTATCGGTCTGCACCCGGGAACTTGTTCTCCGAGCTCCAAATCATGTTTGTTTCATACCTCCATCCTCCTTTGTGCACGTACCCCACCTCGACAAGAAAGGCTGGGTAACGAACCACGACTTGGCTACCGTGTCCTCAAAGCAGAAGCAATGCATGATTCAAAGGACAGGCTGGGAAGACAGGAGAAGAAGTGAAGTGAGTCATAATTCTTCCTTACTTCTTTATTCCTCAAGGCTGGTGCAGTCCAAGTTGGTTAAATCATACACGTATTTTTTAACCAAAATGACAATGACAATTACTCAGAGTCAGCATATAAAGTGGGTGCCAGTTTTCCTCCCCGCCTCGGTTTCTCACACGAGAGTTTGTTAGCCCGTTTTATCTCCAATTGTCCTCGAGTTCAAATGTGGGAAAAAAAAAACTTCCCATTATGCACGACCAATTGTCAGATACTCATCTCCGTGATCATGTCGATTGCCGAGCAGGGTTGTCCCTGCATGTAAGTAATTTTCAGTGGAGTATTTTTTCTGGAGCATATTTCTATGAATGTGGCTTTGAAATCAAGCATTGTTCGGACGAGCTGGTGCTAGAGCCGGAAAGAGCTGGAAATTGTGAGCTAGATTGTAAAGTGGCGAGCTGGAAATGAGATGCAGTTTATGGATGCGCATCATCCTCTTAGCCCTCCCATCCCATGCTTCCCGGGGTATGCATCCGACATGATCTGACATTTCAAAAGGATTGTCGGCCCTATCGCCTTATCATCTCGTAACCAGGGAGTCAATTACAGATACCAAAGGAGGAGATGAACCACGAGGCTCGCAAACAAGCTTGTCTTGTCATGTGTAACATGCATCTCATCGACTCAAAAAGAAGGGTACAAAGCAAAGAGGGGGGGGGGGGGTGTATCCCAAGATGAGGAGGTCGGATGGATACAAAACATATTTTTTTCGGCCTAGTTTTTTTCCTCCGACTGCATACACTTGCTCCATTTTAGAAAACGAGGTGCTTAGACGCTTGTAATTTAATTTGGAAATGTGATTGGTGTGGAACATAATTCATTCTTGCTTTCAAGAAGGACACTAATTTTAAATTGCGTGTCGAGTTAATATTAGTGTAAGTTATTTGTACACGTGGCAAAGATCAGTAGCTTAAATTGTAGCTTACACAACAAGGTAAAGAGATTGAGACAACTTCTTTGATGTTTCAAGCTCCTTGAGCTCGAAAATACCAAGGAAAGAGATGAGTCCAAAGCTTGCTTGAAGCTTCCAAAGGTTGGTGAAAAACTTACAGATGCATCACTGCATCCTAGAAGATTCTCGTACTCTCGTTTCAATGGCACCTGTCAAGTCGACGAGAGGCATGGTTCAGTCCTTTTCCTTCTAATGTTGCATCACGATGGGCCCAATCTTTTGATGTGCTCCGTGCCCAGGATCCTAACTGCATCAAGCTCAGATTTTGAAACATGTCTCGAAGTCTTGAAGTACAAGTAGTAGAAAATTGTGTAGCAGACAAGTTACAGCTTTATTGTTCAACTTGCGTAAGATCAAAAGGGAGCACTGGAGCACTCTTTGTTATGTTACATGCCTAATTTTCCTAACGACGTAAGGCATAATTACCCAGTTACGAAATCAAGTTTACGTGATTCTCATCTGCGACGTGATATGAAATAATTTTCAGCACATGTTGATAAAAAAGCCACTTTTTTGTACCAAGGACCAGCACCGGTGTTGGAAACTGCCACAAAAATGCTCCTGCCTTATTCTCCTGCCAGCTCCACTTTGTAATCTTGCCACTTGATTTCAGCCCAGACTTCACATCTTGTAGCCGACGATTACGAGGGCTGTAATCCAAAAAATTAGACTAATGGTCAAAGCAACAGCGGGCATAACCTCATAGCATACGACCATTAACGCCATCCTGCCAGTCTTTATGTTGGACTTGAACTCACATGCTGTTTACATTGCATTACTGTCTCTTGGCTTACCTTGGCCTTGGCTCCACGTCTTGGCCCTAAGTTGCCATGACTCCAGGCAAGAATACACATAATTACCGGAGCAGAACCTGAAGACGGTGAGAGGTGACGGAGCGTCATCATAATGAATGTGTGGAAATGCATGTTTGCATTGCAATTTCCACGGCAAATTACACAGGAAGTGATGGCAAAGTGTTGAACAAGCTCCTCTAAACTATTACTTCCAGCTTAGGATAAGAGCGATAACGGTTTGGACGGGACACTAGAGGTTCTCAATTACGATCAGTATGCAAAATTACAATGAGGGAATGAGCAAGATAACGGAAAGGAACATGGGCGAGCATAAGGGAACATTTTCTCCTTGTGTCCTCTCCGACAAAATAGTTGCCTCGCATTTGTTCCATGAACATAAACATCGAGCACTTTGTTTCTGATTATGACAACGTTCAATGCTCCAAATCGACAGTCTAGGTCTTGCTATCATTTCATTATGCATGAGGTAGCACCTCGAAAGTCTGTTACAGTCAATCGTCATGGCAACGTTCCATCGTACAGTTTGTCTGACACTACCTCTTAATTCTTTGTGTCACCAAACCCCTCTGATTGGTCGGCTTTCTAACTTCTGCTTGATAGCTTATTTTGCAACAGTGCATGCTTTTTTCTGCAAGTGTGCAAAGAATTCCATCATGAAGAAGTCATTAGGTGCTATTTGGACATTAACAGCGTGTTTTTGTTCAGCTTTCAAGTTTTGCCACAGGGTGAAAGTGGTCATACGACAGGATGACCGCGCTTTCGGCAAGTTTTTTCACCAGTCACACTCCACGTGGTCATCAATTTGCTTCGCAATGGTGGCCTGCCAAGGTCAATCGCTTTTCAAGACCCGACATGACTCATAGTTCACATTCTTTGTCTTTGGTGTACCTTTTCTACGTATGGCAGAGGGATGAGCGCAAATTCTGCGAGCATTCGACTCCTTGTCTCCATCCCAATCTCACACATTTAAATTTTGCATATGTTAACACTGTGTACCACGCTGCGGTTTTTGGTCCACCTCATGCGATTCAAACCCCCGGTGATGATGATTAATGAAAGCCTCACATCTCGACTGAACTGAACATTCATGTAATTTTACACGTTATTACCGCCTTGTGCCGTAAGCAAAGACGTATTTTCACTTGACACTGATGATATGGCCGATATTGATGAGTGACACGGGGCTGTCATCAGACTTTGGTAATTTTTTCAAAGCTGACATGATGACATTGATAGGTATGAGCGATGAATTACTCACAGGTAAATTAACATCAATGCAGTGTCTCCTCCTTTTCCCTATCCTTACTTCAATGCAGTAGAACAACACACTCCATTCATATGCCAGTATAAAAGTACTTGAGGCAACAAGGTTCTATTTTCTTGAACGAATTGTGTGCCCTGGCCTGTACTTAAGCGTAAGACAGATTACTCCTGCAGCTAATATTACCAATTAATAGCCTGTAATCACGGAGGAGAGAAAACTCAGGCTGACGGGTTGAAGGATGATCGGCGATTCTTCCCCCAGTTGCACCACCATGTCCTGAACGAATTGTGTGCCCTGGCCTGTACTTAAGCGTAAGACAGATTACTCCTGCAGCTAATATTACCAATTAATAGCCTGTAATCACGGAGGAGAGAAAACTGAGGCTGACGGGTTGAAGGATGATCGGCGATTCTTCCCCCAGTTGCACCACCATGGATCATGGCTAATCACCGGGATGTAAATGACGATAGGTGGTATCGCTCCGAGTCTTGGGTCTCAACGTCTGAACTGCAATTACCGTGTGAAGTAACCGCTTTGAACTGGAGGTGGTGTGTGGCAAGGATTAATCCTTTCTTTAATGTCGCTACATACAATGGAGTACATTCAAAGGCTCTTTAAAGAAGATTAAATCCCCCTGAGCGTCAAGCCTAGCTTTTGCATTGTATTCTTTCCTTGCTTCACCTTCCCGGCAAGATAAATTAGTCGTAAGTCAGTCTGGGGATGGCTGAGACTGAAGGCCTGAAGACCAGGATCGAAGGCTAGTAAGCACGGACTTGGGCGATTGATTGATGCATAAAGAAGTTCAGAAGGGTGTAAGGTGTCAGACGGAGATCGAGTTACATGGAACTGTGCGTGCATGTAAAGCGTTGGAAGCGGGTGAAAGAACTGTTCTTGCCGTCGTTAATTAACACGTGGGGGAATCTTGTTGTGATAGCGGAGCTAAATTGCTGGGAGTAATCGAGGAGCGGATTCATCCGCCTGATCAAATATTTACAGGGATTTGCGACACGTTTTCGCAATTAGCACTCCTTGAACTTGGAGCGGGAGTCCCGCTGGGTCGTCTCTGAGGAGTCGCCTATCATAATATCCGGCTTCGGATGAAACATTTGCCGGAGCTACTGTTCAAATGCAGAATGCACAGTAGCACTTGATGCTATTCACCCATCCAAAGAGTGTAATAAAGGCTAGGATCAATAGCACAAGTTGGAGGACTGGGAGCTCAGTCAGTCCTTTGTACAGTTTGTTCACAATCACATTAACTTGGTCGCGAGGGAGTTGAGCTTTGTGCTTCCTGTTTCTCCGAGTCTTTGACTGGGTCTGTGACCGACTAATGCGTCGCCTGGAGTTACAACTGTAGTTAGAGTTGAAAATCGTGGAAATACAAGGCTTTCGCATATACGGGACTGGTTTTCTGGCTGTTCTCAAAGGTCCTTGGTGTCAAGAGGGGGGAAGGAGAAGTTGCAGATGGGGAAAATAAGCACGATGGCGTTGTTAGGACACATCAAAGTTATTAGATGAATAATGTACAAGTTTGAGAATCTCACAGTCAGTTGCTTTGTCAAAGTAAATCACTCAAGCCATTGCAACGACCCGCTTTGTTTTCAAAGAGTGCATGTGAAGCACCTGTGAACTTCAAGGTTTCAAATATTCTGTTTTAATTTCCGAAGGGGATGATTCCAAATGGATTTTGGTGCGTTGGCGGCTTTTTCTGTGATTGTTTTGGAGTTCAGGGTCTCTTGACTTTGGCGTGGAGGCGGGAGACTTTGACTTGAGGAGCTCAGGGCATGGACCAGAATGTTACGTCACAAAATATGGTTAATGTACAGCTAATGCTTTGAGTTGGTCCTTTGTGACAATGAAAGGGGTGAGGAATCAAAGACCTGAGGGTGCAGATGCAAACGCAGAGGGAGGATAAGGCTAGGGGACAAGGAAACCGGTGTCGGCTGTCGGTATGCTGACAAGGCAAAGGCGGCAAGTTGGCAGCCTGTGGGAAAACGTTTCTTGATTGAAGGAGACTTGGGAGACCACACGCTAATTTGCGGAGGCTCTGTGTTTGTGTTAATGAGCAGGTGGGTGGATAAACAAAGGTAATTGATTGCTGAATTAGGCGGTGGTATGACTGGTGTGAGGAGTCCGGAAGGCTGCAACTGATCTTGGTGTTTTTTTATGGGAATGGCGGCGATTTTGAAAGACAAAGTTTCTGAAATTTTTTACTCAATTCAGGAAATTTGTTGCTTTCTGACAGTCCATAACTGTTAAGCTGAAGGTGCTTGGCACCAGGGCGGTTGTCACACAGTTTTACTCATGTCTATTATGCACAATCTGTCGTGGGCTTATGACTAATCTTGGTTCAAAGTTTAACCGGCGTATTATCTCTCCATTTTTACCGTTGGATGAGAGGTCCCTGTGATACACCCAGATCATGGTAGATCATCTCTGCATCAGACCGGGCGGGTACTTAACCGCTTAAATTATGCATACTGTAACGAAGTCCTGGCTCAAAGACTACGTTATGTGTTTTAATGCGTGTCTAAGCTAGTGACTGAGTAAATCTCAGTTGTGAAACTGTATTAATTGCGAATCAATTAATACAGTCAACGATCATGCATTTAATTAATGATGAAGTTCAGACTCTGCTTCAAAGCTTAAGAGAGCTTTTATTTAGATGCAAAGCACTTCAAAGTCAAAATAAGAATGATCTCTTTTACCACTATTTGAACAAGTATGAAGTTGAATCATGCTTGATCGATAAACAAACATTAGTGTTCATAGTAACGAGGGATCGTTACAATACTTACATCCCTTCATACAAAAGGACTGCATATCTTTGTGGTTCAAATTGAAATAACCATGCCTCTGTCCATTTAAGGCAAGGAGGCGAAACTGCTGATTGAAACTGTCATCGCACCGGTGTATTATTGTCAATTCGCTGTCAAAAAAGCATCACAGCCCGTTGTTCACCCTAGGCTTCTGACACAGGCGGTATGAAAGCCCGATATGACTTTGATTACAATTTCAATCTTCCATCCGTCACTTGAATAAAACAAAGCTGCCACAATAAACCAGCCCTTGAGGCCAATTCAAAGAATGTAAAGTTAGCATTAACTCTCATCACAAGGAGTTTATCTTAGCGCCTTTTCCCGCTATTCTCGTGTTGTATCCCTAGCTTCAGTCCTCACACTTGCTTAAATGTCTAAATATAGTCTCAAGAGCCTAGCCTTGTCTTGGCACTTGGTCGTTTCTCTCTGACTCATCATTCTTGGAATTGTGTAACAGTCTTTGACAGGGAGAAAAGTCTGCAAGTTTCCACTCCGGAAGCCGTCTTAATGTCGCATCCATGCATAGAACCCTTTCATTGATATGGATGCGGGTGGATTAAGGCGAGAGAAGTTGTTTTTTCGCCGTTGGCGGATTTGCGAATGGGCAAACTTTTTCCATTCCCACTTCATCAACCCCGTAAATATTTTTAATGACAGAATGGTTTTATTCTCCCACCCAATGAATGACAGGAAGGGATGGGGTAAAAGCCCGATTGAGACACTTTCGGATGAGTTTCTTGTGCTGAAAAGCAGGAGGAAGACGGAGTAAATCCGTTCACATTTAATGCATTCACAACAGTCACGTTGAATCCTTAGAAAAGAGCCGGAAGACTTGAGAGTGTGCGGCAGACTCTTGTGTGTGACTCAATTGAAAAGTTACTAAAGTGCCAAAGTATTTGGACAGGAATTGGGGAATGGGCGCAGTGCGAATCTGCAAAGGAATGTAATCCCCCCTCATGGAGGAGAGTGACGATGAGTCTATAAATGAGATGCTAACTGTGGCTCGGTACTTGCCCTGCAAAGGTTTGCCAACTTTAGCTTTCGGGTGAAAAGAAGTTATTTTATGCCTACTGGGAAGCTTTCGCAACAATAATTCTCCATAATTTCCCTGAGTTAGGGGAGGGAGAGCTGAGAAACCAAGTGATGTAAGACCATAAAGATTGAAAAGATTCAAAGTATCTCTCAACTACTTAAACAGCCGGGGGATAATACACAACCACCCACTGAGGTGTGAAGGACTGAATGGGCAATATGGAAGAGAAAACTGGTGCGATGAGGGTGAGGGATAAGTGAATACCAAGGCCGAATTCTAAAGGAGGATTCACTTGATCGAGCATCTTGAATTGATGCTCCTGTGCATGTGTACAAGTAAATTGGCACGGAGGTGGATTGAGTGAGGTGTGAGGCGAATACCTGAGCCGTGTTCTTCCGATAAGGAGTGCTGTACATATGGACAGCTGTAGGAGTTGCTGAGAAGGAGAGAGAGAGAGCAGGGAAGGTATGGAATGCGTGGGCAGTAATAGGAAACTTAAAGAGGATGAGGAGGATGGAAGGAAAAGGAGTGAAGAAGGATCTGAAGAATCTTTGGCGTGAGAAATTATCAAGATTTCTAGGATCAACTTGACAAAACTTTTGCCGCAGGCCCGGGGAAAGAACAAAGAGTGTGAGAGAGGAAGTGGAATACGTGAAAACTTTTGGAGGATTAACGAGCAGGAAGGTGATTTTCTCCCATTTTCGCTCATAACTGCTACGAACAAAAGTGTGAGGAGCAACTTGGATGAAAAAGACAGGGGCTATACAGCCGTAAGCCTTTGGAGCTGATGCTGATGATGGAAGGTGTTTCTTATCCGAGTGTTATATCCATTACATGCTGGTTGTTATGGCACTGAATGGAAGTTCTTCGAATGGGTTCAGATTCATTTATTATCTTTGTGGGAAATTAATTATTCATGCGGAAATTTATTGAAAACTAATAGCTTTGCCATTAGTCTGCGGCTTGTCGCCTCAACGTAATCCCTCTTAAAGATGACGGGTGGAGATAAAAACTTGCCGTGAATCTGATTAGAAACTGGTCAGTTGCAGATCCATGCTTCGCGCATTCTCACCTGGCTAAAAGTTGTCCGTGATGTTGATGCCTTTGGCTTGATCTTAGGCGGCTGTATGCCTTTAACACTAGTGCAGGGTCGTGCTCTCGCTGGCGGTAAAAACGTCATGACGTTTTTTGGACAAATTGTTAATTTTAAATGCCAATGTTAGAAAAAATAATTTTAAATACGGTATTATTATTGAGCTATTGAAATTTATTCTTCGTTATATTTGTCTATCGTACCGTTGATGAACCGTATACGCTTATTCCATACGCAAGCAACGTTCTTGGTTGCTATGGTTACCACAATCTCTGTCACGGAAAGCGGGGACTGGATAACTGAACAAACGGTAGCCGTGAAGGCGCTTCAGCCCATAGATCTGACCGACTGAACCCTGGAAATTGTTTTAAATTCGAGCACATGCATATGCCCTAGATTCTTCCGCTCACATGTGTGTCAATGGCACCCTGGTTACGTGAAAATGGTCACTAATTGAATATATCATCCTGAATGTGCACATTAAAATGAAATATTGTCTCGTAGCTGAAGAAGAATACACGCTTAGGGATTCTCCCTAAGGCGAGACAGAAAATTGAAACAGGGGATGAGAAGGAATAAGTTTGCAGTATTTGTTAACGGAAAACGAAACGAAACTGCGTGTGCGTGTATTGCCTGCAGTTCCTTGACTCGGATTACTGTTGAGGGTACAGATTTCGGCTGGGAGCAGACGGTTTATGAACTTGAATCGTGGTGATCATACAGATGATATCACGCATCCGCTCTAAAAGTCAAGGGTGGTTGGGTAAGGGAGCGGGGATTTGTAAAAATGGCGAGAATAAAATATGGCGAATCTGTACCGCCCTGACGGGTGGCATTTATCATTGAATTGATTCCTGTCTTGGGCAATGCAGGGCACGACCTTGAGTTCATAGTGAGGAGGGAGATGGAATGCAAATTGCATTTCATATTTTCACTGTAAGATTGGTTATTTGCGGGGCCAAATACTTTGCATGTAAAATGCCAATTGAAAAAAAAAATAAAAGTTTCGTTACGCCTCGTATGCCAATTAGATCTGGTAAATGTACATGTGCAAGAATTGGTGTAACAGGAACTGGCCCAAAAACACAATTGGTAATGTCGATTCCAAAATGTTGTGCGATTGCTTGTCTGCCATAACAAAAGAATTAAAGAACATTCTATCTTCAAACTAATCTTCCAAACCAGCTAATTCAACACACTTACTGAAGATCTTCATCTCTCCTTACTGACAGTGCAAACATGAGTCAAGCACCGTTCAGTCATTCAAGTAACACTTTTTTTACATTACATTCCGTGCGCCTAAGTCCCAACTCATTCAATCCTTCAACCAGAAGAAACAACACATGTTCACGATTGTCATTAAGCTTGTAGCCGTTTCCCCTACTTGTCAAAAAGTCACACACGGAAATCCAATCGTTGCACATGACGTTTCCTATAGCACACTACACATGTACGTGGCCCCATACGCCTAAAAACTTGGGATGAGAAAGTTTGCTGGGCTGTCGCTGCCACTAAAATTTTACAATGTCACGTTGCAACTTTCCGTCCCCCATATTTGGAGTGGCGTACTCAAGCAAGTCAAGTCAAGTGCCGTAGCTCGGCTTGGCGGTAACTTCTTCTGTTATCAGCCCCTGCAACAGAAAAGTCGCACACTTTTAGCCGAGAGAAACGAGGAAAAAATGTGACAACTCCACTTTGGACAGGCTCGCTTCCTCGATTTCAAAAATAAATGAACGTATAGTGGCACACGATAACTTCCTGACTTATGTACGCGTCCAAGAAACAAACCCCGTGCGCTTGCCATAGCCCGGGTGCCGTTCCCCCCTCCCAGTGAGAAAAGAACACTCATCAAGAAACCATTTCCTGTCTGTCTTGCCTTTACGGCTCTAAGCTGAAAAAAAATCCCGGGCCAATTTCTTATTTTCACAACGGAGAAATGGGGGACCCGGCTGAGGATAAGTTGGTGAAACATGTATGCTTTGCGTGCAAACTCAACCCATTGGAACTGAAGCGAAGCAGAAGCAAGGTGATGTCACATTTGATAAATTAATAATACCCGAGAAACGAGCGGACAAAAGGTATCCATGCCAAAAATACAATTTTACACAAAATCCAACCACTACCACAGCAACATTGCGTTTTCCCTTTCGGTAACAACATTACATTCCATGCCTTGCAGAAGCCAACCCAGCTTTCTTACCACATGAACCTGGGAATTGCATGCTCCGTATGTATACCACGCTCTTTTCTCATGTCAACCTCACGGACACCCGTATGCACCAGTCGTTTACTTCATTGACACTCGTACGTACTGCACTCAAAAATTTATATGGAATGAAATTTGTTTCACTTCATCGTGTAGAAAGCCATTACGTACAAGGAGGCAATTTTTGCACTCTTTCCGGTAAACTATGGTGTTGGTTCTTCCAGCCATTTTTTTCACCCAGTCTTTCTCGAGCACATAAAAAGGAACTGGAAGGCCAGGTATTTAATACGAATTTGTACATTTTACGGCTGTTGGGAGAAACAGCTGTACGGTTTGGCACGGGCTGTGAATCCTAAAACCTAAACTTTATGTATTTCCATGCTCCTCTTCTCTCCAAGGGGAACGGAACGTGAAAGCTGGAATAATAACATTCGAGCCAAAGCCCGGGAAAGGCGAATCAGTGAGCAAACATGTGGGGATGTAGCCGAAGGCCGAGGATGAAAACCGCCTAGCAGAACCGATTATTTTTTACTTAGACAATCCCCTGACGATTTTATAAAGATGGAACGTAAAAGAAAATACATTACGGCTATGGGAAAACATACATTTTTTATTGCTCGGTAAACCAACGAGCTGGGGTTGGCATAAGTGCCTTTGAAATGTCGTCTCGGATCATCCCACGCGTAATGGCTATAGGCTAATGTTGCATTATCGGGTTGGGTTGTATCTTCCATATATTTTTTGTTTAATAGGAAAATGTTGTTGGAAAACAAACGGCGTGTGCTTACACTATTAGACTTGAGAGCCGGTGAATGGTGGAAAATTTAACACACACAGATTCAAGTGGTTCAGTTGTGGAAAAAGCAAACTGTAAACTGTTTACACTAGACAGTTGGCTAAATGACAGTCTTTGAGAAAAACTGATCCGAAATTTAGATACGGGATTTGACAATGCCATTGCCAATGGATGTAATTTGGTGCCTTGGTGTGGTGCCGACTACGACAACGTTGGGGCCTTATTGAAGCCAATGATCAGTTTTATGCCTTTGAAATAAGAAAAATTACGCAGCCAATAAGCAGGACAAAAGGGCTGAAATAACAAGAAAAGAATTCGTTCAGACAGAGAGGAAATTAACTTTGTGCGTTTCCAGTCACAAAGCCGGAGAGTTGATGCGTGAAACTTTTCAGAAGGCAGGAGTCGTCAGAGAACCCGGAGAAGTTGTATGGAATGGAAGCGTTGTTACTCGGCAGTGTGCATGGCGAATGCAAAAGCAAATGGTAACTGCGAATATGATAAAATTGGTAATAAATACACAATTCAAAAGGAAATTAAAAGAGAAAAGTTATGGGTAACTTTTCGTAATCTAGCAAGCGGGAGAACAAGGAAGCGAGAGCGGAGAAAGTTGATATTTCCGTTGTCACATTTGCAGGGAGAAAGTCCGCAATTCTACTCTATACTCTTTGGTTGCCTACTGCTACTCTTGTGAAAACTTGTATTGTGTAGTTCCAGTTGCAAGGGTGGAGGATGCAGAAATCCTCGTAATACGCCTATGGTACCAGCGTACAGCGCGTACTTCAGTTCAGGGATTGATTGCTCTTTCACCAGGATTTGATGGCAGTACTTTCTCCGACTTTCTCTTTTTGTCTCAGCCCGTTCCTGTTTCTTTCCGGAAGCAAGTGAGAGTTGTAGAAGCCGTACAAGGCTTTGGGGAAAATGAATGGGTTTAGTGAAAATTACAAATTTTCACCCCATCACCACGAGCTTCCAGAGGGCTGATGGTATGTGATGGAAAACTTTGTCCTGCCTGGCTTTTGGTGGGATTCACAAGACCAAGAGTTTTCACACTGGACGTGAATCAAACTGAAGCCTGAGGCCTCGCTGTAAAATAAAGCTAACAATTTTATTGCAACTGGGACCTGGATCAACTTTCACTAGGCAGAGTTGCGGCAGAGCTCATTTTGGCACGAGACTGGACGCTCTGCTCATTGTTTTTTCTCACTGGGTTACCATCGAGTTTGCGGGAGTCTCACGCTCTGCTTTCTCCCACACGCGCTCTCGACGAGCACTTTCTCTCTATTTGTTTTGCTGGGAGGTTCGCGCCCGTTTTACGGAATCTGTCCATATTTTGGCATGTGCCTTCTGGTGGTAAAACACGAAAGTGTTTGAGACCAACCACAGGATTATGAATTAGTGCTCGGATGTGAAACGCAAGCTAACGTTAGATTCATATCACAAGATTTAGTAGTAAAGCTCATTTTACAAGTCACGTTAGGTTTCAATTACACTAATGCTTGATGGAGACCACCGAGGAGAAATGGCAAGCTGTGAAACGCGAGCTAACGTTAGATTCATATCACAAGATTTAGTAGTAAAGCTCATTTTACAAGTCACGTTAGGTTTCAATTACACTAATGCTTGATGGAGACCACCGAGGAGAAATGGCGAACTTGCAAGTTAATCAATGTAGTGTGTTTGGACGGAGATGTTTCAACGCCAGAATCAAGATTATTAGCTGAATAAGCTGAAAAGCCGCGAAATGTGAATTTCATGCCGTTGCAAATACTTACTGCGAAACGACTGTTGCAAAAAGTAAGGGAGCCAAACCTCCCAGGCCAAAATTTGATTAGCGCGTGTCACGATTTAGCTGTAATTGAAGCACAGCATGGTTAAAAACCTTCCCCAACAAATTATTTTGGTGTCCAGGCCAAGGAGAATGCAGTCGTTGAAGCAGAATCTTGTGGTTCTGGACGTGGATTTGGCTGGAGAACTGGAGACACATGTTTCCAAGGCCATTCGGCCAGTGCCAGAGGCAACTGACGTTAACAGTGGTTCGATTGGTGCACGCACGTGTGCTTTCTTCTCCTTGTGGTTACAGTCGGGAATATTTGGCGAAGCAGAACTGCAGACCAGAAAATCCTCAACCAATGCAATATCCGTGAACATGCGATACTTTCTCTCAAGGCATGAGTAAGTTTAGGACAGCCGTGACTCTGGTTTTGTTTATTCTTCTGCCATGGCTGGAGAAAGTAAGAGCATGTGGTATTGGGAGTGATTTTTGGGGAAAGTTTCTCCATGCAAGGCTGGTCCAAGCCCATAGGTCAGGAAACGGATTTTTTTCGCCGCATTTGCCCAGATTGCATTGATATTTATTTAAGAGAAGAAATATTTTGTCCAGCTTTTTCCTATGCTCAACCTTAATCAGTCTCGTTATTGCAGTACTGCACTTGTACGTCGATCATTGCCAGGCTCATAAATTAGGCCCATCGCTTATTGACTCAGATAGTTGGTCGTTTTTGTGTGTCGGGCGGTAACAGAATTCGGTGTAGGTTGGTTGTCAAGAGTGCAACTTTGACTGCTCAGTGTTTCAAGATCTAAACTATGCGGCTGATGCATCCAATCGTCATAAAAGTTCCTGACCTCACTTCACAACTTTTTTAATTGAGTCTTATTCCTGGAAGACAATGAATGGAATGCAGGTGAATTCATCAACGGTTTCTTAGTGCATCTGCTACTGCCATCCTATTCAGACCCTGTGAATTCAAAACATGTGACCGAAACAAAATCACCCTAGGACACAGGAGCATCAGTGCCGAACCAGTTACTGTGCAGCTTTCACCCGGCAAAATTTGAATTAAATTCTTGAACACAGAAGACACCCTTCGCCTGCAAACTAAAAGCAGGAGACACATTAACAAAGAATATTGAACCCGGATGTGAAACTTGTGCCCGGAAACAATACGAAATGAAAAAAGTCTTTCCAGATTGAGTTGAGAATCTTAAGTTACACTGCGAAGGCAATCTCTTCATCTCCACTACGTGATTCGCATATAATAGGATCCATGACAATATGCGTTAGCTGATTCCGTGGTTGAAAACCCATTCCAGGAACATGGGCACATTTGAATTTTCGCGCCATGACACAGGCCTCATTTCCTGCGTACCATGTTTCCAAAATGGACGTCTTGATTACAATTACAGCTACTAAAAGGATTTTTGCATACTATCAGAATTCAAAGACATTCACATAGTACTCATGGAGAGTTTTTGATTTCCTCTGTAAAATTTCTGTACGACCGCTTCAGGAATTCGAATCGCGTAAACGAATCTTTGATTACGGACTGTGCAAGTTGGGAGGAATTTTTATTTTCCGTCTCATTTTGCACACACTCAATGCTTTCGCCAGTGCTCTTTTATGTACAGACAGTAGCCGAGCTTTTGGTTGAGAATGCCGCCTGAAATTGCGGAAGGGGAAACGGAAGTTTAATAAGAACGAGGCCTGACT
>VRMD01001923.1:0-14974 GCA_009872375.1 Sminthurides bifidus | reverse complement strand
GAAACTTTGGACGCTAGGTCAAAATAACTGTGTTCATTTTACGTGGCACCAAGAGGTAAAAACCCTAATAACTTCGTTGCTATGTGTCGTAGAGGGTCGATGATGGCATTAACGAACTCCCCGTGATGAGATCTATCAGATCATGTGCTTAAATGTTGGAATTTGGCTGTAATTCAGGATTTGAAAATTTGCCCTCAGGGCATATGATCTCATGTTGATCTAAGCATAGTGCTATGGGTTATTAAATAGAAACTGTAGTTGAGCTTCTTCCTGTTTTTTATCACAGGGTTCGTCGTCATGCTCGAAGCTACGGACCGAGCTTTTCGAAGGATTGGATGGATACGAGAGTCTTGTGACGGCATTTATGTCTCTGCTACTCGGAGAACGAAAAAACGTGCAAATATTTCGATTTCTCCCTTCCAACTGGCAACTTCAATTTCCAATTGAGACAATCAACATCTATTTCAACCCCAACCCAGGACGGCCTCTGAGCCACAACTTTTTATAATGGTCTACCCTCCCGACCTACCAATATGGTTTTAATGGTCACGAGCTCATTAGCAACTTGGTTGCATTTGAATTGCAGGTCTCAATTTGTGGCGAGTTGGCGAGCCCATCACTAAAAGATGTTTGTTTTACAATCTGAAACAATCGAGATTCATTCATGTTTATTCTGCCTTTCTTACAGCTCGGGCTCAGCCTCACAAAGTAACATTTGCATGAGTTGATGGAATTGTATTGCTTTTGCTTTTCCATCCTTTCTCTCTTCTGCGTACAACAGAAGATGGGCCAATCCTTCCCATAAACTTTATTGACCACCTGCGGTTATTAGCGATTTGGTCATCAGTAGGCCCTCGGAAAAGAAAGCCCTGCTGGTCTAATAACTTGACCGCTGATGCGTTGCAAATTGTCGCAATATAATAAATTTTCTCTTTTGTTCTTTCTGGATGTGCCTCCTTCAGCTCTCCATTCCAAGGATTCGACTATTTTATGACTCTGGTCGTGATTTCACAAGATAGAGCATATACAACGTACTGGCCGACAGGTGCTATGGTATTTAAATTCACGAGCTTGGACCAAGTCTGAAACTATGTCATCATCATGAAGCATCGTCCACTTCACAAACATGGTAATGCGCAGCACCGTCAATGATTGCCGGGGGAGGGGGGAAAGGAGAGATTGAGAGATTCACGCACGATCCCTTCCGCTTCCTTCACAAGAGGCAGAAGGCACAAGACGAAGAAGAACCCAGAGAGACGATGACGACAAAAAAGAAACCTGTACAACCACGACTGAAAGTTCGAGTTAAAGTGGCACTTGCATGCGTACATGATACCGGCATGCGCCGCGACGCCCAGAAGAATCTCGTTCATGAAGTAACGCATGGTGCAGCTTCAATACAAAAGTATTTGGGTCACTGGGACGCAGACCGATACGTTAGCATAAGGCTCAGGTAAAATTATGTGCACCCCCACCAACAACGACTCACTAAACCAATTGACATGACACTTATTCTGATACAGCAATTTTTCCCAACCCTCAAGCGAGATGAGCCTACTTGACGTTGTAAATTACCCTGTGCCTTAAGGGCTGAGGCTCCATCTTGCTTTCCAAGTGCCTAAGGCCTGCTCCTACAAATGGCCGTCACTAACTTAACCGAGGCTCCCTGTAAGCTCCAAACCACTAATCATCCGGTTCGCTTTGGGGAAATTCCTCTGAATCCCTAACAACGTCCGAGCCCAATGGTCAGTTTAAGGTCTGACACACGAACACATTCTTCAACATTGCAAATAGTAAATCCAGGCTGTCATTGTCATTAAGCACCGGGTGCGAAACTTGCCAATAGGTTGCAAATCACCTGCAGTCGATGTCTAGTCTGCAACGGCTTGTTGCCATCTGCCTCGTCCACTTTACCAGTGCAAGTTTGCAATTACTAGTGGCGAGACAGGTGTGACTGGGTTTTAGCATAAGTGATGGACATTATTCACGCAGACAGGGAGAAAACTGATGGAAATTCCCTACTTTGCAGCGTGATCTCAATCCTGTGTGCAAATTCCTCCTATTAATTTTCGCACCGCATAATGAGATCAAGTGCTCATTAGCAGATTCCATGTAGTGAAATTACACCTGGTCCTCAACCAGCAACAAACACCAACGTAGAACTTGAGCAGCACGTTATTGCATTCGTCTTGCTCATTCATTTAGTCAAGAGTGCTGGTAGATGAGGAAGATAGGCAGGAAATTGCCAATGTATGCGATATTGCAATGGGAGAGGAAGGAACACACCTTGAAACGGCAAACAACACATTTGTAGACCAAAACCCATTACCAACGAAATTATCCTACATTCCGTTATACCAGGTAACGAGTTTATTCCATATTTTAACGTGACAAAACGGGTTAGTGGTCGCCGAAAAGTAATGAGACTTTTACCATAAACATGGCCATGAAAACTGATGGTGGTGAGTGCTTTTAGCCTATGCTGAACACCTTGTCTTTGATTGTGTCTTTTGATTGTGTTGATGGAGACTGAAATTGCTCGTGATTCGATATCGATATCGATACAAGGAGATCAGAGTCCATGAACAATTAGTCGGTTATGTGGCCAATGATTGAACGCTTACTTCCAGTAACTAGTTTTTCTTGGCCACGTGATGCCACATTTCTCTTCTACTCCTATACGTAGTCGCCATTCTACATTCAGTATTTTAACAGCGAGTCACATGTACATTATCACAATGAATCCAAGAATAATACCACCTCATCCAAAAATGTCTTCTTCTCCCTTAAACCACATGGTAGTACATACTGGTTCAAGTGAATTGCATATGAATTGCGCTAAGGAACTAAAGACGGCATGACAGCTCAAGAAAATATTATGACACGAGCCCTTCTCCATCCTCTTACTCAATTCAATATTACTCAAGTGACTTCCTTTGAATATCTTGCTTCCTCCTCGGAATTTTCAATAGGTCTCAAGAAAACCTCACATTGTGGGCTCAAATCCGACTTCATTTCCCACAAAAGAGGATACACATTTCCGTCTTTTACAGGATCTCAACCCTGTAATATCTGTTATCTTACGCTGACATGGCAAAATGTAACCACAACAGCACATGCGACTCATCCTACCTCTTCCCACCCTTGCAAAAAAACCGTAAGCTCCCCTGTTACACATCCCGTTCTCAGCTTCTTCATTCCTGGTTCTTGATCTACATGGCGAAATCTCCCGTCCATCTCTCTTTCGTCCATCTTCTTTTATTCAGTTATTCTTCCTCATTCACTCCTTCTTTAGCTTTGAAATTTTTGCCTGGTCTGCAATCCGTATCTGTTCTTTCCTCCCGATCTGTTTCTATGACGAGATGAGCAGATCCCAATGTGGTAAAAAATGGCTGTGGCATCTATTTCATTGTGTTCTTTTCTTCCAACTCTGTTGCTGTCTTCCTCTTTATTTATTCAACGTTTCGCATTTCCCTCTCGTCGCCTTTCACAGGAAGCATGTGGCAATGCAGCCGTAGTAATGTAGCCATAAGGCCGTACAATACGACACGATCGGCCTCATTTCCTACCCTGCTTAGCGTATTTATGTGTCATTGCTCCAGGGCAAAGCAGAACTATATCTCCTGCCTTATTATTTAAGCATGACCTATTGTAAAATGTGTGGTTTTGTAAATCCGTGTAAGCTGCACTTGATCAAACCTGAGGCGATCATCTACCAGAGTGGAATAATTTACAACCTGGTTTAGAAGTTAAGCTATTGAATATTGAAGCTACTGACTGAAAGCAATAGATTTAGGACACATGGTGGCACCAGCTTTCCAGAACAACTGTCTGTACGAGTCCTGGAATGGAATGACAGACAGCTGGGATTGAACATAAATTGAGGTACTTGATTCTGGAGTTATGAAAGTTTCTGGAAATGGGAGGCAATTTCATTTTAGGATTCAGGTGAGTTCTCTAGATTCCAGACTTTCACTTTCGATGGGTTTCGAAAGCCTGAACTGCAGTTACTAAGTCTTAATAGTCTCCTTCCAGACTCCAGTGTCCCTTTTGAAATGCATAGTCCAGTTCCTGCAATAATGTCAGGAGGTGTCATGCCAATTCTCGCTGGATGACTGCATGCACTTTTTAATCTACAACGTTTTCGTCGGATGACCCTTCAGAGCTCATAGGAACGGACTTGAAAAAATTGCCACCTGCCATGGATGACGCCATGGAATTTTGCGCAATATGTTGCACCTATCTATTACTGTGAAAAAGCCACCTCCTTGAATTTGACCAGCTCAGCCATATTGATATTAAACCCAGGTGATTCGCAGTTAGCATCATGCACGAGAATTCAATCGTGCGAAAATAATTAACATCCATCAAGCTCCGCAACTAGGTAACTAATGTCACGCCGCATGACGTCAGGAATTTTAAGGTGGGCTTATCTCCTTGGATCAAGCACATTACGGCACATACGGACACAGAGCACAGAGTCCGTTTAATAAATTGCTCAACAGCCTACACCTTGCTCAACCTCCTCTCATCTTTACAAGATGCGAAATCTGAAACGAGGCGACTAACTCCCTCTAATGCTCTTTGACTAATTGAAACCTTGTAGTAATTGCAAATCTTTTGATTTTGATTACCATATCGAGGTATTGCAAAAGCTAGTGATTTGGGCCTCGTTAAGAGATTTAATGCACTTGTACGCCGTTTGCCCACCGACTATCAGGTGTAAAGTTGGTTAATCCGTCATTTTTTCCTATTGTTTAATTCCCTTAAAAACAGAAAACTGACACTATCATGCCATGCGCACAAGCGAATGAACACAGCATTGAGCTCATTACCACACTTTGCATTCTGAAGTGTGATTTTTTTTAACCCAAAACCCATGTAGATTAACTTAAGTTTCATTACCTGATTCTCATTTACCTTGTAGCTGAAACTTGGTAATCTAATCACGTAGACACGGTCATAAAGTCATGTCAAGATAAAGTTGCCATATTTCGGTGATTGAGTAAGCACTTCTAACTTCTAATCACAGTCTACTACAACTCGTATTTGAACATGGAGCAAGTGCTCTGTACACCTTTTCACATTGACAACAGCAATGTGTATTGCAGTAGACCTGGTGTGAAATCGGCCGTTTCACATCCGCGTGCAAAATGCCCTTGAGAGATGTTAAGATTTCTTAAGCCGAGGAACTTGAAGCAATAAGCATTCATGGGTGCAAAATATAGTAACAGAAATATTGTCTCCTTGTGGTGACGTATGTAAATTCTTGTCTACATATTTTACAAGTAGAGATACAAAAATTGCAGACAAGTGCTAGCTAACATGTACACTGTGACTGTCCGACTTTAGAACAGTGTGAATTTTTATCTCTGCTTTTTAATTTATGATTATTTGGGTCTTGACAGCAAGGAATGTGTTGCACATTGTTCCTTGAATATTTTGACAAGTTAAAAAAACACATTTCTTCGAGCTATTTCATCCTTCCAGGCCTCGCCTCCCAGCTGCTCATTCAGTCATTAAAACATTTAAAAAGCCATGTTTTCTTAATAGCCTTTTCGAGATCAGCGTGCCCTTGACAGGCAATCTGATCTTTGAAACTGCATTCTTTAACACTAACATTGTCCTCTTGTTTGAGAATTTTATCACAGTTTGCTTTAAGTTGCATGATGCATAGCAACGAGTTGAGGATAAAAGCAAAACGTTTTTGTGTGAACGGTCCTCTCTCAAAAAGTTTCAAACGCCATTTCATTTTCCTGCCATTGTATTTAATGACAGGTCTGCTTCATATTAACAACTTTGCTAATTCAGTCTAAAGCTTCAGTTTCGCTTCAATTAGCAACATCATTAGCAGGAATGTATTAACTTGCAAATGTTCCTGGCCTCTAACATTCAAACCATAGCTACAGGTAATTTTTACACTAGCAAAATATGTCTCAAAAGCACTTTTTCCACCTGTCAGGTAATTCTTCCCACTGATGATTAATTCTCTCCAGGTAGTCAAATTCCCCCACCGGTAAACTCCACCATTGTTGCTTGTTGCTTCATCACCCCCTCTCCTCCTTTTCCTTCCATTGAAAATCACGCTTATGCTTCCAGCAACCCCGGTAAGCAATCATTTTTAGTGTCTTGCATGGGATCTCATTAATGCAAAGAAGTAGCAATTCTTGTTATTTTTCTCCTTTAACATCTCTAAATTTTTCCTCCATGTTGCACTCCCATACCAGTTTAACCTTGTAAATAAACATTTACCTCTGAAATTCTTTCTGTTTTCCATGTCCATGATTTATGCTGATGTTGTTCACCTGCTCTCTCACGCTTTCGCTAATTGCATCTCATGTTCGAGCTGTCATGACTTATGAGCATGAAGAACATAAGGAGCCAACGGGCTGGATGCAACAGCTCGATGCATCACTCACCTCAGTCACCTCTCACTCTCCTATCGCCATTTATCTTCATTGCTTTCCGTTCCATTCTCCTTGAAGTCAGTACCATTTATCCAATTTTTCAAGAATCAAAGCCCTGTTAACAAAGTCTTTTGATTGATCCCACGTTTTCAAACTTGTTGTAAGCCCCGATCACTTTTTACGCCCTTGAACAGTTATGCCATGTGATGCATGTAAACGGAGAGTAGGTGGGCTCCAATGTTACGTCAACCACAGATACAGTTACAAGACCAAATGTGAATTCAAAAGCTGCACTTAATTGAGTTATCGAAGCAAAAAATTAAAGCGTTACACGCTCTTATCAATACACCATGGCCTATAAACAGCTGTCCCCTGATCAACTACCGGCTCGCCAATCAACCTGGAGTCAATTAACTTGTTTGTTTACCTGTGCGCACTCATGGTCGGCGGTGCGTTCTTCCTGGACTCGACAAATCTGCGAAGTTTCGCCCACTGCGAGCTCAGTCCATTCGTAGACCTCAAGCTGATTCTCCTGGACTCTTGAATGATATTGACACGGAAATCACGAAGGGTGTTTTGCCAAGACATGGTTTCAGATTCACTTAATGCACTTCCCCGTAGCACAAGTAGACATTAAGCGTCACGTCTCCTGAAAACAAGTAATTGAAAGGACAGAGGCACAATTTCCCACTTTTAGGCACTTAACACCGGTGAGGTTGTCACATCGGTCTGATTCCCTCCAGACGTTGGAAAAGTGGTTGTGTCAGAGCGAATTTTACACAACCCTGCTACAAATCCAACATGGCATGAGGATGACGCAACTTTAGGGAACCACTCCAGTTCTTTTGCACTCGGACTCTTTGTACAGGTAATGTTACTTGCACAGCGTCTCAAATCTCACTAATCACTTAAGCCGTCAAGACACTTGATTGCCGAGGGAAAAGGGGGAGAGACATAAGGCCGAGGCAGGAAACGAAAGAGGAACAACCAGAGGATGACTCACATTAATGAGTTGCAACAATAGCTTTGCCTTTGTACAAGTTCAGCAGTCAAAGGCAGGAGAGGCAGTGGTGCGTTTAAAAAACACTTTTCTCATAGGTAAACTTTTCTCACACAGGTAAAGAAGAGCCGTCTTGCATTTCCGTTCTCGTGTAACTGCCACAACGTACTGGCGCTATCGCTGGTAGCAACCTCGGAATCAGCGAAGCAGCAGCGTCGTTTCAAAGTTTCAAACCCCAAGCTCTATCGGAAGCTTCAAATTCATGTTAACTTGGCAGGGTTGCTCTTGTTGGATGTGCCAAAGGGATGCCTCAATTCAAGGGAGGGTTGAGGGACTCCCGTCACGAGGGATGGTCGAGCTCACTCAGTGAGTCTGTTACGAGGATTGTTTAACCGCTCTGACGACTCACAACAATCAGAAGTGGAATGAGAGAGAGAGAAAGGTAAAGCTCAGGTGAGTCTGCATAAACTCCATGTGTTACTTCTGCTGCATTCCTACATTCGTTTGGTGTAACCCCCTTCTTTGCCATCATTACCTGAGATGGGACACATGCAAACGTGAAAATGGAATTAGTGAATTCTGAGAACACGATGTAATAATCTGGCTTTGGACCTGTGATTTACCAGGTGCCGTTGCCGGTGGCACAGCAATGTGGCTAGGCAATATACAACTGTGAGTTGGGAGGCCTAATTGGCTGATGAGGAGGCTACCCGTTGGGAGCTACGCAATACGGAATGGCGAACCGTCATTTCGGCTTTGCTAATGGCAATAATCTTGAAACACAAACCTTGTTTTTCTCAAACCGGCCTTTGAATTCAATCTGCGAACTTACTGCAGTGTTACAGCAGGTTGCCATTTCAAAGCAATTTCATCTCCTCTTTTGACGACTTCTTTGAATTACCTGTTGCAGGGCTACTGGGGTGATGCATACAAATTGCGCTCTCAACCGTGAGGTCCAAGTCTGTATTGAGTCTCAACTCTTTATAGTTCAGTTGATACATGTGTAAGATGCGAACGAGTGGATTTTTGGGCTTTTGGCTTCTGAGCCGGTTTCTTGAACTTGAGATGTGGTCATGTCACGAAGTCATCTTTGTAACATGGTTATTACACTACAATAATCACCAACTCTTGGTTCAACTCCCACTCGTTTCCCAAATCCTCTTTTTGAATCGGCGTAAAAAACCATAGTAGTGCCGGTTTTTGTTCGGAGCAGTGCCTTTTCGGCCTGTATGCAGTTTGGGTTTTGTCGGCTTATGTAATGATGAAGTCACGGCAAAAGCCCAGATTCAGTTTGCCATTCTCAGGCTACTTTAGGTTCAACCGGTATTAAAAAATGAATTCTCAAGGAATTCGACGCTAATGAATGCCCACAGTAATCTTCTTTTGAATCTTGCATGCGATCAGAGGTTGTGAAACACAAAGCGCAGAAGCGGTAGCCCAGTACTTGATGGAAACATCAAGTAGTGGGTGGAAGCAATGTAGCTGCCATGGGCCCAAACGGCGGTTCATGTCATAGCGGATCTTTCAACAACCGCCAGGGTCAAACGGCTGACCCCACAGCCACATTTTTGGGCTCGTTGGATGCGCCAGTTCATGAACGGCATCTAACGTACACATCACACTAGCGATTTGTCACTACCGTGGCCGCTATACTGTATAGAATCATAGATGATATGCGGAAAAAAAGGCGAGAGTGTATCCTTCGAACCCCTGCCAGCGCGAAACGAGCGTCCGCATACAACTTCAAACTGTGCGAAAATTCAGCTCCAAAATGCTGTAGGTGTTAGCTAACCATTACGCTGCTATGTATGCACGGATGTTGGATGTTCTTTTGTAACAAGGAAAAAAACTGTTTCCACAGGTGAGTTCCTTCCGTTCCGTGTTAGTTAACTGCTCCGTATCCGTCATCCGAGTTCGACGTTTGTCGGCGTTGGGAGGATAGGGCAAAGGCCTCGACTTTGGGAATTTAAGGTGAATGAAAATTGCGATGGGGATCAACACAAGGGTGGAAGATGTATAAGGCTGGAGTGAATTCATCATCATCACGCATAGCATTGTTTGTATGATCTCGGAAGAGTCTTGAGTTTTAACATGGAGATAAACTCCTGTCAGCAATGGCATAAGGCTTGAAACTTGAGGTTTTCTGGCACAAGCCAAGCCAAATCTGGTTCTAAAGGCAATTATTTTGGTAATGACTACGCTTAATTTGGAAGCGCTGCAATGCATCACGAGTCTTGCCCCAATGAGTGAGGCATTTATGCAATTTTCTTATAGGATTAACGATTAAATACCGTTGGTAAATTATTAGGATATTAGGACAGATAGCCAGGTAACAACTGAGACCAGGATAAATGAGTTTTCCAAGCAAGGGGGCATTGGTTAGAATGATAGCTTAAAGAAACTTTCAAGAGGCAGAAAACTCCAATGCAGCAATGAGCTTTCCACACTTGTCACATGCCTATTTTACCTACAGCGAGCGTAAAACATGTCGGCATACATTATAACAAAATCCACCCGCCACAGAACACAAGCCAAGCACATAGACACGGTCCGCTTTAATCTGAAAATGTACAAGGTCTGCTGCATGATTACGCTTTTTCAGCTCAAGTGGACCTCAATTTATCTCAAGTCTAAAGATTATGTCACGTGCATTTGTGAATGCTTTACATTAAACAAGGACGATAAACAGAATAGATTTTCCAACAAATGAATCCCGTCTAGAATACCGGGATGGATAAAAATTCCGATTGCGAAAGAACGAAAGAATATTGCTCGCTTAAGCCATTCCTAAAACTTACAGACAGCAGTTGTAGAACTTTTTGCGCACCTGCTTGGCTCATTTACTTGCATTAACAAAATCCGTGGCAAGATCCACCATGGAAAGAATTGTGCAAAATCAAGAAGGAGTCAAATGTGGAGACCTGACCGTTAATGGAGGCGTGCAAGTGCAAAATATTATAAATAACAATATCTCGCCAACAGACGTCAATTTCAAGACGGTATGCACAACTTTATTACAATTAAAGCAAATGAATGTCTAAAATCGAGACAAAATGAAGTCTTTGTTTTTCAATTGCAGAAAGAACGCTTGCTATGCTACAACTACCCAAGTTTTGCTCAGAAGCGGTTTGTTGGCCATTCGGTGCATTTACGAGAACTCAAGGAGTGGTTTAATCGGGTGCCCCTTGAAGAAGAAAATTTTTTGGCATTCCATACAATTGTGATTTGTGGTATGGGCGGAGCTGGAAAAACTACCCTTGTGCACAGGTTCATCCAAGCAGCAAGTTACTGTGACGACATGAGCGTCATCTGGTTTCCTGCAGAAACCGAAGACCTCCTTGCCACTCATTTTCGAACATTAGCGATGGATTTAGAATGTCCAGTAGACCACATCAATCGTAATGACCTACGCCTGATTGTGGAACACGTGTACGGAAAGCTGCAAAGTCACAAGAACTTGGTTGTTTTTGATAACGCCGTGATGAAGCTCACTGAAGATCAGAACGGCATCGACATCTTCAAATATCTTCCAAAAATATTTCACCGTTACCATTTGAAAATCATTATCACATCAAGAAATCAGGATTGGGAGGATATCACCCCTAATGTGTGTCGGTTGGGAACGTTGAAACTATCTGATGCGAAGGAGTTTATCGAAACCTCACTAGCCGATATTCCTGATGTACAAGATCACAGTGAAACGCTGGCCATTTATTTTGATAACTTGCCTATTGCTGTTGAAAATGTTGTTAACTCAATCTTGTATCGAAATAAGAGAGAGAGGGTGCTTGGAAGAAACTATACTTTAAAGGAATTCGTGGTACTGCAAACCGAGTTAGAGAAAAAGGAGAGTGAGAACTACGAAAATCCTGTGAGGAGGACCTACCGAAGATTGAATTCACTTTGGATCCAAAGCTACGTTTTGCTCGAAAGCAATCCAAATTACGGCGAGCTTGCCCTCAAACTGCTTGACCATCTGGCTTTTTTGTCTCCAGTTGGTGTGCCCATCAAGCTCTTAATCAAGTTATGTGAGTCGCGTCAAGTCTCGAGTGAAAACATAAAAGAAGCCCTACTGTTATTAAAATCCTTGTCTTTAGTAACAACATCGGATTCTGGTATCCTTAATGGAGAAATACGGGTACATCGACTACTTCAAACTAATCGAATGAATGTGCAATTAAAGCAGAACAAGCTCATGAAAAATTTCAGTGAATTTTTGACCACTTATGTCGGGACACTCTCCTTGCTCACATTTACGGAGAATCAGAATTATGTCATTTATAGTGACAATGCACGTCAAGTATGTGACAATACTACCCGTCTATTTCGCTTTTACGAACAGCTTGAAGCTGAAAGTTTTATTTCGGAAAACTTAACCGCAATTTTGAACATTCTGGACAGCCTTTTGATGTTCAACAGTGAATATGTTTCAAAATTCACGGAATCTCTACTGTCAAAAATGAACAGCTTAAATCCATTAGATCAACAGCGCCTTCAAGTTACCCAAATCCGAGCCCTACGCCAATCTGGTGAATACAGCAAGGCTTTTGCTTTGTGTGAAAATATTTCTAACGAATTCAAGAATGACCCTGAGAAATCCTGTAAAACACTCGAAACCATTAAGTCAATCCGAGCAGGGTTATTAACCCACATGGGCAAGTATGAGGAAGCCTTAAATGCATTTCAAGACATCCTGAACGTTCAATTAATGGCGTTTGGAAGAACTCATCCCAATACTTTAGCAACGAAGCACAACATTGCATCTGTATTAATCCACATGGGGAAACACAAGGATGCCTTGCGGACCTACCAAGATGTTTTGATTGACCGAACAGAAATGTTTGGAAGTGACCACCCAAGCACTCTATCGACAAAGCACAACATTGCTTTGGTTTTGGATAGTCTTGGGAAACATGAGGCGGCCCTGGAAGCTTACCAAGAGGTGCTAGATGCTCAACTGTCAAGCATTGGTTACAATCATCCTAACACTTTAGCGACGAAACACAACATCGCCTTGGCATTGTACACAATGGGGAAGTGTGAGGAAGCTTTGACGGCCTACCTTGAGGTTCTGGATTTACGCTCTAAAACTCTGGGTAAGAAGCACCCAAATACTTTGGACACCAAGCACAACATTGCCTTGGTTCTGGCTAAGATGGGTATGTACGAGGAAGCCTTGAATACGTACCAAGAAGTCCTAGATGCCCAATCATCTACGCTGGGAAAAAGTCATCCGAGTACTTTAAGTACGATGCACGGTATCGCTGCCGTTTTTCAATACCAGGGTATCTACGACAAAGCTCATGATGGCTACCAGCAAGTACTGAATGAACAACTAGAAACACTTGGATTCAACCATCCCAACACTTCGGCGACAAGACACAGCATCGCCTCAGTTTTGAACAACATGGGCAAGCACAAGGAGGCTTTATTAGAGTATGAGGTCGTCCTGAAGGCACAAACAAAAACCTTAGGACTAAATCATCCTGACACTCTGAATACGATGTTTAAAATTGCTCAAACTTTTGACGGTATAAGCAGCTACGATAATGCGTTGGCTGTCTTTCAAGAAGTGGTGGATATACAAACGAAATCCTTAGGGATGAATCATCCTGACACAATCAAAACACAATGCTATGTCGCTCAAGTTCTGCACAGTAAGGGTGAGTACGAGAAAGCGCTGTCCGCTTACCAAATAGTTAAGAAGGCTCAATCTGAAGCACATGGAGAAGACCATCCTAGTACGCTGAAAACAAAATCTACGATTGCAGCGATACTGCGTGCCTCTGACCGCCTCGATGACTCCCTAGAAGCCTACAAAGAAGTACTAAATCTCCAAATGAATAACCTAGGGAAGGATCATCCCCACACCCTGGACACGCAGAAGATCCTGGCGTCAGTTTGTAATGACATGGGAAACCACGAGGATGCTTTGTCAGCCTTTCAAGAGATTCTGAGCATTCAAACGAACACGCTGGACGACAAAGACCCTAGCACTCTTGCAACAAGGCATAGCATTGCTTCAGTCTTGAAAACTATGGGTAACCACACGGAGGCACTGGAAGTGTACTGTGAGATCCTAAATTTCGAAACAAATATCTTGGGAGATCAGCACCCAGATACAATGAAGACGAAGCTCAGTGTTGCCTGTCTTTTGGACACGATGGGTGAATACGAGGAAGCCTTGCTGGCATATGAAGACATTTTGAATCATTACAAAAACACTGATGGAAATACGCATCCAAATACGTTAGACGTGAGGCTTAAAATTGCAAGATTATTACAAATTATGGGTAGATACGGGCCTGCCTTGGAAACTCTTAATGAGATACTCAGTGTTCAAAGCAAAACTTTTGGAGAAAGCCACTCGCAGACTGTTACAACTATGCTGAGCAAAGCATCAATTTTAACCAAGATTGGGGAGAACAACGATGCACTGAACATCTACCAAGATATTCTCAGTGCACAGTTAGAAAGTCTAGGACTTGAACATCAAAGTACACTAAATACCAAGTGTCTATTTGCCGCGGTCTTAAAGAAGATTGGCAAGTACGAAGATGCATTGTCAGCCTACCAAGAGGTCCTGGATATCCGAACAGACACTTTGGGATGTCATCATCCTAGTACCTTGCATGCAATGGAAGGCAAAGCTTCAGTTTTGAAACGAACCGGTAACTATGACGAGGCTTTGGAAATCTACGAAGAGATATTGAAAGTTCGAAGTGAAACCCAAGGAGAAAATCATCCAACTACTCTGTGTACAAAGCTCAACATGGCGTCAGTTTGGGCTGACATGGGTAGAGATCAGGATGCACTAGCCGCCTTTCAATACGTTTTTTCGATTGAACCAAAGGAACCAGAATTACCTTATGGTAGATGGCGTAAGCGTGATTATTGCATTATCTCTTAGGTTTTTCGATTGCGGCTTCAAACAGACATTTAATCAAAAACGTTGCAAACGCTTGGTACTTTCAAATGCACATAGATGGCGACAATTAGCTCTGAAACTTATTTTGCCCGTGGAATCAAATTAGTGTTCTAAAATGGTGCTAATCTTCCCCGAAAATTATACTCAGAATGAAATAACAATTCGTAATGTGGAGAAAAAAGGGGTTTACAGCATAAGGTTGATTGTTATTTAGTTCATTAAATGCCTATATTGGCTCTTTTCTGTTCCCAATGACTCCAGAAGTGTCTACAAACAAAGACCAGCAGTTAGTACCTGGCTTGTCAAACGAAATAGTAATTTATATTTTTACTGCATTGCGTTAAGTAAATCATAAAATCGGCATTAGCACTACAAATACCATTCCCTACCAGATATTGTTCACAAGCCTTTTTCAACGTCTGGAGCTTATTACTCCTGTATTCCTCCAATGCCTTTTGTCGTTCAGTAAACTCACGAGTGATCAACAATATTTCGATCTTAACGTCTTGATTCTTGTGCCTCCACATTTCCCGTTCGGACTTGAGGTCCGAGATTTCCTTTTCCATCTTCTTGATCGATCTGGCTGAGAGCTGATACGGCTTCTTAAACATCTTGCTCTCCACAGCCGACTTTAACAAA
>VRMD01001922.1:0-14975 GCA_009872375.1 Sminthurides bifidus | reverse complement strand
ATGCCATTTGCTGCAATAGAATCCATAAATTTTCAGAGTTAACAAAGTCGGAGAAGATGTTGGATTCGGACAGAGTATACTGAAGCCATCGGTACTCGTTTTCGATACTCCTCCTTACACTACTCAGGGAGTTTCGTTGCTTGAGTTGCATTCTGAGTGGGCAAGGGATGCTCTCCCAAAATCTGGTAGAACGCCTTTCACGTTTAGACCTTCCCTACTAGCAGATTTGAGTCATACGTCGTCATCTTTGCCATCGAATCGATCGGATCGTGCAAGCAACATGAGTACACTACAGTCTCAGAAAGGACGCCGTCTGTCTCAGCCCGGTCACCTAGCCTTAAAGCGCCAAGCACGCATCAGCGATCCAGAAAAACATAAACAAGGCAGCGATCCGAAACTGAACGAAGAAGATTATAATTCTTTGCATCCGGTTATTGCAGTTGAAACAAATCGATTTGCAGGACGTGCTAGTTCTTGTTGCTCTGACTCGAAGTTAGGAGTTAATTATTTTCAGTCCGTTGATGAAGGTGACGAGTCGTCGTTAGGTGCTTCGAGCACCACCTTGCCTTTTGTGCCTGCTCTTACAAGCAGCGTTTCGCATGGTGAGACAGAAGATTTGGCAGAAGAATCTGCCGAACATCTGAGAAAAGTAAGTTCATACTCACGTCTCCAGTATTGCCATTCGACCTGTCAGTGATTCCTTCGTGATTAATTCTTTTTCGGGTTGAAATAGCATTGGGCTGGTAGTTTTACGTCACTGGATTCCTTGTCTGACGTTTCGTTCACGTCTGCCTTGTCTGTGCAAGAAGAATGCATGGTTAATTTGCAAATGCATTTGAACAAACCAATTGCGCAATCTTCACTTTTAATGCCGTGCTATATGAGCCATCTAACGCAGGTATGCATTTCAGGGACTTTTCGACGGTTCATTCTTTTGCTAATTTTCATGGAACTGCACTCAAGGCTAGCATACTATTATGACCGAAATTTAACTTTTTGACCGCATTATTATTTCCAGCTAAAATGTGACAATTGGCATGTCACGGCACCAGTAATTGCCTCCGACTCCGTTGGATTAGCGCCGTTTGTACAAACTCAAGACGGAAAGCTCGTTTACGCAGGTATTTTTAAAAAAATTCAGAAACAATTTGTTGATTGTTTCGCTTCATAAAGGTACGACATAGAGTAATTTTGTTTTCATACCATGCTGGTTTTAGCTTCAAAGTATACGCCTTTTTTCGAGCCACTGGTCGATGGATTTACTACGCTGGCAATGGTTGGAGTAGATTGTTTCGCAGATATGGCAAAGTCTAATACACCTACTTCTTCATGTGTCAACACCCCGTCGCAAACTCATTTTTGGGAAGCCTCAACGAACGCATCATTTCTACGTCCAGACCAAAGCAAGGATAAGCTTGATTCTGATGACGATTTTTATCGAAGCATTCTTTTTAGTGAAGGAGACGTGTTCACTGCCAATAATTCGTCTGAGTGCATAACATTTGTTTTAAGAACCAAAAATGATATCAATATCATGGTATCGCCAATGTTGCTTGAAGCGTTGCAAAAGTAAGTTGTATGAAAACTAAAGACTTTTATATGTATGAATAGAAGTGTTCACTAGATGAAATTATCGTTACAGATTTATCGAAGCACTCACTCCAGTGCTATCATCGCTGCATTCTTTAACCGTGGTTAATCATCTCCATTCGGAATGCATATCGAGAGTGTCTCGGGCGAATTTACTCAAAAAAGAGAAATCTCTTTTGTTATCTCGGTTGCAAACTAGCAAAAGAAATACTGCCGTTAGAATTGAAGAGACAAGTCCGGTACACTCCAATATTTACGAGGAAACAGCCCACTTAGCGATACAAGGTTCTATATCCTTGCCCAAGGTAATTCCCAAGTTACCGGATTTTACCCGCTTTAAGTCTTCAACTTTAGCACTTGTGCAAAACTATATCAATTGATTGTCTACTTGCAGATTAACATCACGCTTCTGCAAGCTAGTGTCGTAGAAGAAGTTATTTCGTTCTCTGCCTTAGACAATATCAGGGACCTGATGTGTGTGTCTTTATTAGCTGTGGCAATAGATGCCATCAATGTTAACTTTTTGTTCCGAGAGCAAACCAAAAAAGTCGTGCAAGTACTTCATCGACCTTCAATATTACCAAAGACGCAGAAGAAAAGGAAGGCTAAAGTTTCAACAAGCGACTCCATGCTATCAGAACCAGTTTTTATAGAACACTCTGAAAAGCAATCGGAGTTAGTTTCGACTTCCGTTGATATAAACAGAATTCATGCTCAGCTAAGACGGTAATTGTTTTTCATTGTAAAATCTGAACCATACAATTTGATGTAAACCTTATTTGAGTTGAATTTTTTAAATAGCTTAAAGAACGATAGTTCCATTCTCCGAGAAGCCGTGATTACCGCAATTCCGAACCAATACTCAAAGGTAGTGTCTTCTTTTTTAGTCGTAGTATTCTGTATTATGTGATTTTAAGATGATGTTCGAACAATGGTAACAACTTGTGGCTTGAACTGATGTTTCACAGGTCTTATTTCGTTTCGCCAAAATTCCAAGCGGAATGCAAGAGTTGAAGAGTAGCATATGTTCAGATTCTTCTCGAGATAATCTCAAAGAATCGGCGAATTTAAGCGGCGGAGCAGGAGAATCTGGAGATGTTTTTAGGATGGAAGGTGACGGTAGTTCTCACGTACCCAGTGCTGGTCACACAAGATGTCCTGACGAAAAGTTAGGATTCATTATGTGTGAATGTGGGCTGGAGGGAATTTCGTTGAAGGTAAGCTCAACAAAAATTTTCCTCTTGGGAATGTTACGGATCTAGCAGAGTATACATTCTATATGGTTTTCAGGGGGTGAAAAATGCCGAGGTACCTGGGAAATCTGAGGAAAAAGAAGAAACGGTCAGTATAACTTTGTGCAACGAAATGAGCAATCAACCTGATCGTGCATCGACGCCAAATCTAGGATCTACTGTAGAAACTTTTACTTCTGACAAAGATACTTTCATTGAAGATAAGCATGAAGATCCAGTTGATGAGGACAAAGGTAGTACATCTGCGCACGTTCCCTCAGAAATTGAATGCAAGGAAGTTAAAGAAAAAGATAAGATTCAAGATTCAGCAACAGCATCATGCGTGATTCGATTCAGTACTATGTGGTACAATTTCGCTGCCCCACCTCAAACTCCAATTACAAGAAAGATAGACTACACCAGGTGAGTTATTTCGATGATTCCGACTCATTATATTTATTTTCTGACTCCTAAAAAAGTTTCCTGGTATCTGTTTATTGTTAACAGAATGGATTGGAATCTGGTGAGCACGGCTTCTACTGCAATAAACGCATGGCTCAATCCAGTGGATCAACTTACTTTGGCAATTGTTTCGCTGATCCGCGGTCATGCCCGAAGATCAACTGGACTTTTGGCTTCTTTAATGGCCGATGCTTTAGAAATTGAAGCAATACATCAACCGTTGAAGGTTTGTATCGTATCGTTGAAATTAATATATACTGTAAAACCTGTATTTTGTAGGAAGCTTAAATATCTTTTTATAATTTCAGAGCAAGTATAATAAGCTAACTCCTCTGGCCAAAACTCTTCAGGAAGATCCGTCATGTCAGCTTAGTGTTGTGCTTCAGCGTTTCATCGCTCGCACCCCCTCTGATGACATAGAAGCCAATGTATCTGAACGTAAACTTCCCCAACTTTCTACCCTTCGCCAGGTAATTTTGAAATGAATGATTTGGCTGGGCAAAGAACTGTTACAGTTGCTTGTTGATAATGGTGATATCTTTGACGGTATGAATATTCATCGGTTAATTTGTTCCATGTATTCATATTTCAGGGAGTCATTGTCTTAAGTAGGCAATGGAAAAACGTATTGTATACTCCGCTATTGCTAGAGCACAATTTGAAATCTAAGAAGTCCAAAAATTTCACTGTAACTTTTACGTTGCCCCAAAGTGAAGAGGTAAGTGGTATATACAAATTTTTTCTACACAATTGGAACTACTATGATTTGGTAGGATTTACCCTCATTACGTAAAACACGCAATTAAATATCGTCCGCTCTTATTTCAGGAAAGTCCTGGTTCTGACGGCGAAGTATCTGCTGAGGAAACTACAGATGAGAGAGCGACGTTACTTGACACGGAAGGCGGAACGGTATCTCTCCAGTCTATTCGACTTAATAAGCGTAAGAAACTAATCCAATAAAGAAAACGTACTATCCATAATCATTTTTTATATTACAAGAGTTACGTATTGTTACCTTTGTTGGATCATTCCGGATTTTAATTTTCGAAAATTCAATGCGGATGGCACTATCTTTGCTTCTGCTTATTTAGGATCACGTGGAAGCAACGTATCAACGATTAGCGAATCATCCGGACCTAACAATTCAAATGTAAGTGTAACTTCCTAGGCAGTAACGGTGAGTTATCTAAAACTGGAATCTAAATCGTGTATCCTGTATTTTGATCGCAGGTTAACAAAAGACTCCCTTCTCAGTCAGTACTAAGCTCTACCAGAGCAAGCGATGTGTATCCATACACGGAGGATCCAAGAAACATTAATCATGTTTTCACAGGTGGAGCTGTTCCGTCAGATAAAAAGTAATCTTGCTTTCGAAACATATGCATTTCCCAGACCTCTGTAGTAAAATTATAAATGCTGAAACTCACGATCTTGCAGGAGATCTGGCTCTGTGGGCAGTATTATCACAGGAAATTGGTCAACGTCGTCCAGTGAAAGTGGGGAAAACGTAGTTTCAACTCGAAGTTCACCCGGACGTGCTAAAAACATGAATCGAGCTAATGTTATACGACAAGTCAAAGCATGGAATGCTAATAACGAAGCTGGGGGTGTCGATAACCACGTACGTTTTGCACTTATTCACCACGTGTATTGTTAGCTGTATAAAAACTTGATTAATATTATGAATTATTGTTTAGGCACAGGATGCCCGGCTAAGTACAGTTATGTCTGAGCAAAGTCACGAAGAGAGTTTGCTTCTTGGTGCTCATTCAAAATTTCCTCAGCATCCATCCCTTATGCTGCTAGATGCACATGTAATATTTCAGCCCTTGTTAACGAGCATGGGACTTATGCCTCAGCAAATCATTGGTTACTCATTCGATCAATGGGGCTCTCACATGTCGATCATGGCTGCCATCGATATCTTAAAGATCGATATTGTGGAAAGTGAAGGGAAGGGTATAGGAAGAGGCTCCCTGAAAGGAAATGCAAAAAATCTAAGTAAGTCTTGACTTTACTTTAACCTAACCTAATGCTAATCTATCATTTCATATTGGTATTGGTATGTAGATTACTTTTTGTGTTTGCAGATAACTTCGTGTTGAACATACCTCCAGAAACTCCAGCTTTTGTTTGCGAAAAAATTGTGTTAGAAGGGGATTTTCAAAAATCTACTGACTTGTCTTATAATTCATGGAATCAAAAAAACATGATATACTTATCAAGAGCGTACTGGAAGAAACAAGCCAAAAGTGCTGTGATTTTTAGCCTTAACATTGATTACATATCTCAGCAGGTAAATTATTTCTGGTCTATGAGGCTTTAATTTTTACTCCAGTTGTGGTAAGATAACTGTATTTAAGAAAAGGGTCCACCGGGCTTGTTATCCTTCTTATGGCCCGTACTTCTTTTCTTATTGACCGCATAGCTGAAGCTAAAAAACGATGTGATTTCATTTTTTAGGTCAATATGCCTCTGTTGAGGTTATTGCACCAGATTACAACTATGTACCAAAATGTGAAAGAGACACAAATGGAGTTAAGAGAACAACGGCCGGTACAAAATGTTGACTCCAATGTGCTACACAAAAACAGTAGTTCTTCAGGTTCTGAAATACATGAAAACGATAAGACTGAAGTGAAATCTCAAAGTGCAGGTGCTCCAGTTGAAGCAAGCAATACTGCCAATATTAACTTGAACAATACGTCCAATACTGCGTCTTCTTCAAATAGAGGACATAATTCAGCTACAAGGACCCAAAGTTTTGCTCAAAGATTTCGGACTACTAGCAGAGCTGTGATGGGTGGTGCGACCAATTTCTAATCATGTTGCAACCGTAAAAATAGAAAAAATAGACAGCTATTACAAGTGATTTTCAACGTATTTGGTTATTCTTACAGGAGTTAGTGGAAGAACAGGAGTTGAAGCAATGAGAAATTCATCTGCCTCACAAACGCCCACTTCAGTTCGGGGTACTGAGTTTATCGACGGTGTATCGAAATCTCAACCAGAGACAGTTACCGCATCAGTTCATCCTAAATGCTGGAAGACAATATATTATCTGCTGGATCTTTACGCAACGAGACCAGAGACCAAAACCATAATCAACAACAGGTAACATGAGATTTCATTGTCAAACTTTCTCACAATGATTTCGTCGGTAATATTTTTCGTTTATGCAGGTCACACATTGGACAAGATGTTAATGATAGCTACCAATCCAGAACTCACAGATTTAGTGGTACCAAACCTTTCGATAAAGAAGCAGAGATGGACGTTGAAAAGGGTTTTCCGTCAGAGCCAGGGCCGCCTTTATATGTCACAAGTTCATTAGAAAAGCAGAAGGATATAGGACAAGAAATTCCTCGGATATCAATTTTTGGCGTCGCTCGCATTCAGCGGACTAGATTACTTGCCTCTTTGAGTGGACTGAAATTGGAAGCTGAAATCACTAACCTGCAAGCTTCCAGCTCGTACAGAAAAAAGATGAGACCTATGGCAATAGATTTAAGTTTAACAGGTCATGTTGGTCAAGCCATGATCGTTTTACTGGAAGGAGTTGCTCCAAATCAACAGTGAGTCTTACATTGATGACATAGGGATGATCAAGTGATGAGACATAACTGTATGGCTTCAGGAGATAATTCTTAATTTACAGAACTGTGGTTAAAATATCGATCGCTAAGTCTGGAGCCCTTTACTCTAGTATCAGCAAGAGAATGAAAGACAAAAATTGTGGCCTGTTATCTATTGGTCCCATTAATGTTGATATTCCGCAACATCCAGTCGTCCTTCACGGAATGATGACACGAAGCACAAAACAGCTATCGAACACGCTACAAGTACTTGAACTCGTTTTCTGATATACTCCATTTCATGTAATACTTTCTTTGCTCAAAGCTTTTGGTGTTACAGGAATTTCGAGTTAATCGGACAGCTAGCCGTATATCCAGAGGAACTACTTTCGATGAAGTTGACTTCGCGGCCCACGTACCTCACATACCTACGCACCAAGTAAATGAAAATGCACAAGCCAAGCAAAGAAAGGCGTCTGAAACAGTTTTGTTTCAGCCGTTGGTGATGCAATTCACAGTTTTAATGGAGGTAAAAGGATATAATTTTGTAAAGTAATTTCTATAATCTAATTGCAGCGATCGCAAAATCTATATGTGCATTAATATTTGATGACAGAGCCTAAGTATAACTGCTGCCTTACTCCCATCGTTGCAAGCACAGTACAAAATGGAAAATGTGAAATCCTGTGGAGTAACTGGTGGTAAAGCTAAATTTCAAATTAAGCTTCCTACACACACACTCAGCTTTACAACTAAACTCACAGTAAGCAAATTTTCTTACCTCTTCGATAACGAAACAGCAGCCAACCTATAATTACCATTTAATGCTAATAAATGTAGATCCCTTCAGCCGAGGCCAACTTACCATCTGCAGCAAGTATTTCTCTTCCGGAGGTAAACGTGCTTGCAGAATATCATACTGGATGGGAAAAATCCTACAGACGCACAAATACTTGACGGTGTAGTCTTACGCCATGGTAGTTATCTCAGTGCAAATGCTAATATTGGAACTTTTGAGCACTGCTTGACCACAGACTTACTGAACCATCTTGTGTTTGTTCAAAAGGTAGCATGGCTGCAGTCGTGCAGTTCTCAATTTGCTTCTAGTGTTTTCCGAAAATATGCGCATCTAAAATTGATTTTCCGAATGTTATGCAGGTCTTCATGAAAGAAGTCAATGAGGTCGTATTAAAAATGTCCGGTGGTGACAAACCTGTACCTCTATGGGACGATGAAAGCTCCAGCTCATTTAGAAGTCTGCTTTTTACTTTGGTAGTAACACTGCAGGTTAGCGATGAGCCACAAAAATTATGCTAAGATCGACGTTTGCAAAATGATTAAATGGTGCATTAAATTTTGTATTCAGAGCGTTCAGATAACAGCAACAACTCCAACTAATACTGCAGTTCGCTTGGAGACGGGTCAGCTGGAATTCCAAATGTCAAATCGTGTGCAAGGAATGACAACATCTTACAAGCAGCATCAGCCTCATTCCAAGATGACTACGAGCAATTCAGCATCGCTGCATCCTAATGCAAGACAGTCTTACAATGATAACAAAGTTTTTGTAAAAGCCCAGGTAGATATAAACGTTAGCCTTGGACAACTCATCCGCAATGTTGTATTCGAGGAAGCTGATTCCGAATACCAGCAGTACGCTTTTTTCAAAACAAGGATAGGTAAGTTCGTTTACAAAACTAATTTCCGTCCAGAAATAACATAACTAATTGCGTTTCAAAGTAACATTTTTCGTTTGCAGCGCTGCGAAATGCATTGTCAGACGAAATCAGTGGGGTGGACGCTGACAAAGAAGTCGTGCTCATTACTTTAACTCGACCTCTAATTTATGTTCAGCCCGTGGCTGTAGATAAAGCAATTTTGGTATGGATCAATTACAAAAATGCCTATGAATATTGGAACGAGCAACGAAGTTCTCTGAACACCGAAGTGATGACAGCTTTGCCTACTCCATCGGTGTGCATAAGTTCGGAAATCTTAATAGCATTAATGAACAGAATAGTTATTTTTTGTGTTTGCTAACTAGCTGAAATTTTTAATACGTTTAAGGTGGTCCTACCAGATAAGCCACAGATGAATGAGCTAAGCGAGCATTCTAGCATACTGTTTTTACAATTAACCGTAAATGATATGGGTATTTCAATCCCCCTAAATCCTGCACCCCATGTAAGTCAAGAAGCTGGAACTTTACACAACTTAAGTTAAAGCAGAGAAACCTTACAATTATCTTACATTATCTTATAATTATGCGTTTAATCTTTACGAACAGAGTTGGGGAGCTCGAGGAGAAACAGAGAATCGCGGAGCTGTTGTGGTCACACTTGAAAGTACAAGCATTTCTGCTTGTAGCTCAGGGTCTCTGGTGAGTAAGGGTAGGTTCACTGGACTTTGTTTTAGATTCAGTGACGATATGGTTTCGATGGATGATTGGAAACCCAATTTACACGACCCATCAGTGATGAATTTCTGCGTCGTTTCGGAAGGAACTTATGAAGTGTGCTCTAGAACGACTTCGCAGCATCAGCAGTCAGGTAATGTAATATAAATTATGCGTTGCGGTTCTTCTTGGCAATCTGCTGTTACTAAGCTTCATCAATATGCAGAAAATGCAAAGTGGTTTCTCAACGTCAAGTGGCAAATGGAAGGAGTTGACATGCATGTGGACGTCAACATTGGAAAACAGCTTTCCGCATTGGGACATACTCTGACAACGCTTGCCGCATTCGAAGAAGAAGAAGACGAAGAAAACAGTTCAGATCGGGACAATCTTCTCAACTCGCAGGATTTGCTTGACTACGGCGCTGGTACTTCTGGAAGATCAATGTCTCAGGTATTATCAATACTTAAAAAAAATGTGTCGCGTTTTATTCATACCAGTTTCACTGACCGCGTAAACAATTCTGCAGGAGTCAGTGACATTGCGACGACAGAGATCTCAAGCGGGTGATAGTCTCCCAAGCTTTGTTACGGACATGAGTCTGGGTCCCAGGCACCGACGTAATTTGCTAGAAAAAGAAATGCAAGAAAGAGTGACTATCATAGCTGATATGAAACGGAGAGGAGCCCCGCAGATGTTAATTGAGGAAGAGCGGAAGAAGCTGCAAGAACTGGAAAATGTTGCGTTCCGTGTAGGTTTAAAAAGTGTATTTCAATCTATGACCTATGGTTACTGTGTTGTAGTGCTAATAACTTGATTTGAAGTGTTTACTTACATAAAGGTTGATGGGTGTAAAATTAATTTGTTTTAGGATTTTCGGCGAGATATGATCAAGAAACTCAGGCGTCAAAGTACCAAGGCTGTCAGCATTAAGGACAAATTTGGTCTAGGGTCCTCGAAGCCTCCACACATGAGGTCAAAATCATTTGCTGTGTCGACTCCTGTCTCAGAGTCCCGCTTCGACCTCGGAAGGTCAGCTGTGACGCTTTTTTTATTTGCGAAAATTTTACAAATCTTGATTAAGTTTGCGTTTTTGCACGATTACAGTTCAGGATTGTCTTTTAATTTTACAAAAACCTTGCATGGCCTTTTTGCTTTCTTTGTGGCGCAAAAATGGGAGGTAATGCATCTTGACGGACCTTTGCTGTGCTATCATTTTTGATTACGCATCATACGCGTTCACGTACTGGATACGAACTAGAGCAGCGTAAAAATGAATGTAATGCAGATTTGTACTAATCTGTCAATTTCTATCACGTCGGATGTTTTATCCTATCAAACATTTCGGATGGGAGGACAAAATAGGAATGAAACATGAATGCGCTAGAATTCTATTCACTATGTATTGAATGAGAGACATAATTATTTGTTGGTAGATATTGTGCGAGCATGTCGATAACAATCTCATTATATTGAATAAGTACATTTCTCCCCACTTAGTATGCTTTTTCGAAGGTAGCGCTGTTGGATTGTTGAATGTTATGCGGCTTGTATATAGGCTAAAGAATAATTTTATTTCGTGGAGCTTGAAAGTTATTGTAGTACTTCACCGTTTTCAGTGGTGAGTTCCCTAAAACTTCTCGTAACGTCATGTTCAATTGTTTTATGTATAGCCCTGTAGATTTGGCAGCGTCGCCGAGTACGGATAGCTCGCCAAGAGAAGGGCCATCTAGGTCTTCTTCACTTCGCTTTAAGTCTAGGCAAAGGGTCACCTTTGGAGAAGCGCAGCGGTATTGAATCTATACTTACTGTCTCTTGGTCTTGTTTTCTGTATTAGTCAAATTTGGCCCATACATCCTTACAGTTGAATTTTACAGCAAGCCAACGGATCTTTATTCTGAAGCCTGAGCTTAAGAGCAAAATGTGAAACAATGCTTGTCCTGTGGGTTCGAATTTCTGTGTCGAAAAAACTTCGGGATTATTTGGGCTTCTGGGGCTTTTGATAGACGTATTCATTCTTCTGAATGGACATGTTTGGGGCAATAGGCTAATGGTTTCGAAATTAGTATAGTAGATGATTTGGGTTGTGATTCCATGTATTGATTACCTAGGCAATACTCAATGGATAGTGGGAATAATGCTACCACTCCTGACGACGATGAGTACATGGGCGTATGGCTTGATGAGGATACAAATGAAAGCAATAAAGGGTATAACCATCATAAGCAACATATTATAAATGTTTTTGCTAAATGGTAAAACTAAAAAGGTCTTGATTTTGTTTTTAGGGATGGAAAAGACACTGGTCACATAACACCAGGAAGTTCCATTTCACATAAAGCACAGGAACCCAATGTTGACCTAGAACTCGACGTGAATGTTTATGTTAATAGTGGCAAATGTCTATTACACACAAAGGCCAAAACTGAAGACGAGTCTGACATCAGGTGCAACATTTTTTTGTGCCCGTATACCAAAATTTACTTTTATCTATGATTATGTCTAAAAAATTAATGATGATTTTACTCTTGAGGATGCGCAAAAAACATGAGCGGAGTGGCTCGGGTTACGACTCATTACTGCATATGGGAAGTCCCGTAAGTTCGAGGAAGAACAAGCACAACTTAAGCACTAATAGTAGGATAAAATCTCCATTCAATACCAGTACTAGCCAAACCGACGTAACTGTGTTCCATATCCCTGGTTTGGACGTGAAGGCAAGCAAGATTTTACTCTTTGATGCGTGTAACTTGCATTCATATATTTGTACAATTGCATGACAAAAGACAAAAATCTAATTCTTTTCAATTGATTTTAGATCCATTATGACTCTCATATACTTTACGATGAAAAAGACCACATCTCAGTTGGTGGTGCTCCGAAGCCGCATCATGAGCGCACTGACTCTGGTAGCAGTGGGGGTTATGGGATGACTAGTCTAACTTCAAGCCGAAAAGTTGGAATTAAAAAAGGAAATCTTTTTGCATGGATTACATTGCACTCCGTACCCGAGGAAACGATCATTAGTCCGCATATTTTAGATTTCCTTGAGCAGACGCTGGAGCCCATACCTTTACCAGCTAGCCAGAAAAGTATCGATGCGGTTGGGGCAGCTAGCACGGGTAACTTGCATCCGCTTTTGCTAACTGTAGTATCATGGCTAAACATTTATTTTTAATTCATAATTTGTTGCACTTAGATGGTGCTAGTGCTGTTGCTAGCACGTACTATGCCTCCTTTCCTGTTGATGTTGTCGTGTACTTTCACATGCAACCATCCACATTCCGATTTTCGTGCCAGCCAGTGTCTAGAGTCGAATGTATGCTGAGATTACCATCTCTAGACATCGTTTTTTCATCCAAAAGAGCTGAAGAAGAGCAAGAGTAAGTTTTAAGATAGTTGCAATTTGCTCAAGTGCAGCCCGCTGCCGTTTTTATTTTATGTGTAAATTCGTAGCGTAAAACATTTTTCTTTTGCAGTGAATTTGGAAACTCAAGCGTGCCTCTATCAAAGCTGAAGACCCGTTATTCAACAGATGGCTCGACGAAAGATAAAGAGAGCAGCAGTGTTAGCCAGCAGGTCGCAATCGGCGGTTTAAGCGTGACAGGATGTCTGTCCGACTTTTCTGTCTATATATTTCATCCCTATGGGGCTGCGAAAAAGACGGGTAATCATCATACTGTAGTAAATTGAAGATTTTTGATGATTTTGTGCTCTTAAAAATGGTTGATTATATGTTGGCCACAGGTGAATGGAGTCCTCTGAGTGATAATGAGCGCAAGGACTCAGTGAGTATGAATGTTGAATTCGTAAAATTTAATTTATCAAGAAGCCGAAAGATTTACTTCACGGTTGCAAATACGAGCGTGGAAAAAGACTCTAAAAACTTCCATCAAAACAGCACGGAACAGCAACAAGCAGCAATCCGTTTTTCGAGTAATTATCTTCCTTTGTAAAATTATTATCTGATACTAAAAACCTCAGACTACAATTATGTAGCAAACTAACGCGTATGTATGTCTTTCTACCAACAGCTATCGTTGACATTGGGTCTGCTTCTTTTAAGTATGACATGAGAAGATTAACAGAAATCCTGGCTTTTCCCAAGGCATGGTACAGGAGATCTATCGTCCGGCGTTTATTTCTTGGAGATTTATCTACTGCATCTGTTTTTGGAGATGATTCGTCAAGTAGTCAGGGACGATTATCTGATGCAGGCAGTCCAGCACTGCAACGATCGTGAGTTTGCCCCCTGAACTTGAGTTGCTGTTTCTTCGTAGCTTGATAACAAAAGTTATAGCTATTTTCCTAAAATTATTAATCTTTTCAGAGATGAAAGGAGAACTTCTATGAGTTCAGCCGGGACACGCGATAAAACTAAACTTAATTTGGAATTTGACAAAGAGCGGCGACGCACAGGTAGGGCCCGTGTATTTCAAAAAAGTAGTTTATCTTGAAAGGAACATCCTGAAAATCCTATCGATATGTCTTATGCAGGAGCAAAAGCAGCAAAACCAGTGTTTGACGAGTCGGCTAAGGAACTCTCTGGAGGAACTACCTGGGATACATTGGTACTGTTTGCTGTCAATTTTACCAAGCTCAATGTTCAAATGAATATGGGCAACGTGATGGGAAATGTGAGGTATGTGTAGTCCCTGACATTGTAAAGTTACTTCATACATCTTCATACATCTTGAGATACGTAAAAAAAGTAATTATTTTTTCTCTTTTAGCTGGCTTATTAGTGATGCAAAATCTGAAGGCAAGTTCTCCATAGGAAGCAGTGGGCACAAAAATTTTTACATAGGTCTTGGAGTTGACTCATCGTACATTGACGCCAAAGGTGGTATAGTTGCTGGTACCTTTGAAGTGGCCAATCTAAATGCATTTCTGAGGAGTCAAGAGGATGCTGGTGTAGAGCCCCACCATACTGTCGGGTTAAAAATGTTTGGCGTGGAATTGCGACTCGACTTCATGGGAACCAGTGTTCTTATGGGTAGAGTTAGTGGTCTTGAAGTTACCTTGAAGGATGAGTGGCAGGTTCGTGAGGTCAGAAGGCCTCAGTCGGATGTAGCTCTAGCCACATACAGGTATGAATTGCCATAATGTCTTTTGATGTAAAGGTTGGTCGAATATCTTAGTAGGTGAATGTGAATGCAAATAACATCATGAAATTTTTAGGCCTGCTACAATTTTTATACACGGAGATCTTTCATGGGATCAGTTGCAGCTAATGATTTCCAAATCCACAACTGTTGATCTCCTAAAAATGCATTGTAAACTGGAAGAGTTTTTCAGTCAGCAGTTTAAAAGTAGCAAGTGGGTTTTCTCCACTCTTCAAGTTGACACAAACGGAGCCGCTGTGCCAAAAAAGCATAAAAAGAAGCTGCCAGAAAGTAAGCTGCGTATCTCCATAAGCATATTATGAATCTACGTTTAATACTATATTATTATGGCAACTGCAACTTTACTCCTATCTTTTTACCCAGGTGGATTATGGGAAGAACGCCACCACAGGCATTGGCAGCAAGTATTAGAGAAAGTATCTCTACTGAGTATTAGCTCCCTACTGACACCTTTACCCGAAACTGGAACAGTTCTTGGAGGAACTATGGACCTGCATGGAAAAAATATATCATTGGCTTGCTTTCATGGTGTGAACTTTAAGGCGAAGTCTTGGGCTTTGTTTAGTTTGAAGCAACCGTTCATCTCATTTTC
>VRMD01001921.1:0-14986 GCA_009872375.1 Sminthurides bifidus | reverse complement strand
AAAATTGCAATGTCAATGAAAGAGATTTACAAGCTCTAGTTTGAAAGGGTTGCGGTACGAAACGTTACTTGCAAATTGCGCCGTTGCAAAGGCAGCAAAAAACGACCATGAACTCTCGTGTTCCAGGGAGGGAGCGTGGATAGGGGACGTAGCCCACTCATTTCCCAAGTTCAAGTTCGCATCTTTCCCCTCGCACGCATCTTTTGCTAGTTAGCGTGTAGGGGTGGGGTGGGAGAAGCCTTTCCAGGCTCCATAACCTCCCTTTGCAACCGCTAATTGTTTACACGTGCAAAAATCTTTGAAGCCTGCGAGCAAACCTTTAGTACCCTCAATTCGCCGGACTGGAAGCATAACTAGTGGCTTTTGGAAGAAATTCCCACCGGTGACTTTCCATGTGTCAAAGAGTACAGGCTGTCTGAATTTTGTATTGGACCCAACTATTGATGCGTTGAGGCTTGTCCTGATTTGCACTTACTTGACGCAAGATTTTGGCAAATGGTTCAAGTCCATCTCGAGCCTTTTGCATATGTGCTGGAGTAATTAAAGCCGCATGTGACTAACTGGGTTGCCTCGTTCCAAAGAAACTCACGTATTAGCGGATCAATGGAGGTTACTCCAGCTCTATTTTGGGGGACAGACTCTATGAAAAAGCTATTTTCAAGTAGAGTCGAAACTTGGCTCACAGTTCGTTCACACACCATGATATGCGGATCTCCTTTCCTAGTAAAAGCTAGTTGACTGAGGTGATTTGGTGTAGTAGCCGTAGTACGTATGAATGCTTGAACTCTTTACAACTGGTGTTGATTGCCTTATTGTCTTACAGCCGTGGCCTCATGGCTTTACTCATCGGAATGAATGCAAAGGTTATTGATTTGTCAGACGTGGATGCTCGTATGTAAACCATGAACATTTTCATTCAATCCGAACTTTAGTACAGCAATCATGGCTATACGCAAGGACGAAAGAGGGAATATAAAGAAGACGAGCCCATACACAGCTGTTCAAGTCGGCAAAGAATGAAGTTGTCCGGTCTGGTCACTCTGCGAGTTACTACCACTACCCATGGTTGTATAAAACTTGAAGAAATGTGAGGCTTGGAATTATATATCGCATGCTCAAAGGATAATGACATTTGAACAAGACACCAACCAGACCGAAAAGTAAGCTGAAATAGAGATATTGTGTACGTTCCTACTAAAATAATCTGATATCTCGACCCTTAATCCTTCTTTTGTAACACCTTTCTCCACTCATCAGAGTCTCGTTCGTCACAGGGAATACACTGAGAACTCGTAAAGGAATGGCTGCTAAATAACCCTTTTCTGGACACTGCATTCAGAACTAGCTTAATCCCCTGCCTTTGAACCCTGCGAGAGGCCCTTGCATAGTCCCAGAAATATTTGACCTCTTACTACAAGGGATAAAATTTCATCCATCTCCATCCTTCCTTACCATGTCGCACCAAATGTCAATGACTGACTGGCAGGATGTGGAAAAAAGGCGCAAAAGTTGCGAGTTCAAGCTCCAAAGTTTGAGTTGAGTCGGACGTCGCCACCAATTTTTGATCCCGAGTCAACACCCTATCTCAAATCACTTTCCCTCTGCCTTCTTTCTTTTCGCCGCGTCTGCAATTGCAAGAGTGATTGACCTACACTAAAAGTTGACGAAAATATCTGATAGCCGATCCAGAAACAAGTCTTCGACCTATGAACCCACAAATTGTTTGACCTTGGCAATCGCCTGGAGGCTTTCACCTGATCCAATTTCAAGTGGACGTTGGTACTAGCCAAAAGCCAAACTTTGATTCAAATTGTAAAATCTTTTGTGAAGTGGGCTCTGCTGGTTGTTACACTGCCTGCCGTTGAAATGTTACCAGAATTTCGTACTTGTTTAAGTGTATGATGAGATCATGCTTTGATGATCGCAAAGAGTAAAACTCAATAAAACTCAATCAATCAGGTTCCTTACCCACGTCGACGGGTGTCTGGGTGTTGAAATAGATAAAACGCTTCTGCCTACTATGTGCCTCATGATCCGAACTCACGAAATTTAACACACACAATACTAATACTATGAGGAAAGATATTAATTGCGGGTACGATTTGTCCATTTTGGGAAATCAAGAGGTCGTAATGGCTCAGACTGGGGATGGAGTGGAGGTAAGAACTTGGCAATGTCACTTGCCTGTGTCTGTGCTAGGGCAAAACGGAAACTAACTGAGTGTCAGTGGTGTGTGAAATGGTCAATGGTCAGCTTTGTTCCAAGATGCATTAATTAGCACATGAGCTATTCTCAATCGTATACCAAGTAGTGCATTGCTTGTCAAAATGTGTATCCAACTGGAGTTTATTCACCCCACCCAATAGTGATTTTCATAATTGCGAATAATTTAAAGTTCACAAGTCACACTTGTATCATTACATTACGCAAGCAGGAAGCAATCTTTGACTCCGCTCACGGGTATCTTCGGTATCCGTAGTAGTGGACTATGGCAGAGGGTATTAAACTTTCAGACAGAATCTCAATCATGCGAAGGCCAGTCATTCAGTTTCGTTTAGAACGAGGAAACTTTGCAAAGTTGCAGTGGCGGAAGTGATTTCCATTCTTTATGCATTCAGCAGAGGAATGCCCACTTTCCAGCAGGCCTCTCCGCTAATAGAACATGATGAAACTGTGTAAGCTGCGAAAAGTACGGCATTAAGGTTCAAAGTGAAACTAACGTTACGTCATGAGTACGGCATGGAGCTGCTGCACATTAAGACACACAAGGACAATGTACACAAGGAGTGCTTCTCAAGCTGTTTTGAGATAGGTTGCTATCTCAACTATTTGCAATTCATCCTTTTCCTGTAGCTTCGTCCCTGTGAAATTGTGCATAAATCATGTACTCAATGAGTTTTCGCTGTTAATGAACTGCTTTCATCTTTAAAGATCGGATGGAAAGTACTGAGCTACATATGCCTCACGATTTCCTGGGCTAGGCTAGACCAAGTTGTATTTCATTACCTGGTTCATTGCCTGTCTTTCTGCTTGGACGTGAACATTTTTGATTCATTGTGTCAAACTAGTTTCTACTGCTTGTCGCTTCTGCTTAACGTTTACTAATCAAAGTAGGGAAATCAACGTTTTTAAAACAGTATCACTGGTTCGTCACCTCTAGAAAAGCCTTTGAACAATGTTGAAGGATAAATGGCAGCTTGCTTTCATTGAGTTTCAGGGCTCTAGCTTAAATCGTGGCTTGATTGATCTTACAGCATTGCATCACTTGACAGATTCTTTAGTGCATCGAGCAAGGCGTTTGTAATGCAGGAGCTCAGCGCCATCTGGCTTTTGATCACGTTAACTAAAGTACGCTGCTCAAGCGTCTTTCCATGTCGAACGTTTCTTGGTAACATTTGCGGCTTTTGTACTGTACAAGTGTAGCCATTCGTAAACGCCATGGTAACCGCGCTGTTACCAGGCAACAGAATCTAGTATTTCACAAAAGCGTGCTTATAGCACTTTATTACAATAGTAAATAAATTACACAGCTCAATTAAATTGACAAAAATTGTAGACGTATTCAACGTCAGAGATTGCAACTTCATGTCTGAGTTTTGTTTCAAGTCATGAAGAACAAGCTAGCTCGCGACGTCATTAGCCGCGTTGAACGTGAATCAATTCACGTATTTCCTAGGTTACACTAACTTCCGCGTTTGATTCGTAATAATAATAAGCTTTATGAGGCGAACAAGGTTTCTATACGTAGTAATACATACACTAGTCATGAAGTGAAGGGATTGTACACACAAAACTGATAGACAAAATAAATAAAGCCATAAATATATATTGCAAACCTATGAACAAGAACTTGAAGAATACATGCAACCAGTGGTGACCCTTTGTGCAGCTCCAACATGGAAAATCTAAAAATTAATTGGCCGTTAGAGTAACTCGTGGAATCATCAAATGTGTAAGTTAAGGTTGTACATCACTGTAGCGTCCATAAGCTATAACGTTATAATGATGGTTGACAGTTTTCATCGCAATTAGTTGCACATGATGTTTTCTAAGTTAAGGACTTCACATATACACTATTCCTCGAGTCAAAATCACGTAATTAAGTATAGTCAAACTACGATTTAAGGTACTCTTGGACGTGTTGCAAGTCACGATTGATGTAAAGCGTAAAATATTATTAATTATTATAATAGTAAACGATGTAATAATCTCATCAAATGATATGCTACTAGATAAAGTTGACGAATTGTTGCCACACTTTTCAGCTGTACACGTTAGGAAAATAATTTTAGGAAGTTTCTTAGGACCATTCTCTTCATGGTTAACTAAGTTACTTAATTACCTGAAGTACTTCTATAATAGTACATGCTACGAAGAAAGCCGTTGTCTGTCGTCTCGTCTTGCTTGATAAAAGCTTTAACAGAGAAACGTACGATTAGAACAATGTATATTGTTAAGGAAACCTTAAACTCCTGATAAGCTTATATCTAAAACTAATAAGAGTTTACAATCCTTGTAAATTGTTGAAAAAACTCCAGACATTGAAGTTTGTCTCGGTTTGTCTATTTTGTCGTGAAAATGTATGTACTTGCTAATGCATATATGTATTCTGAATTCTCGACTAGGCAAAATTAAAAAGTAACTCATATTGTCACGTTAATTGAGCGATGGAAGGGCAATCAAGTGATGAGGCACATGTCTCAAACCCCAGACATGTGTCAGTACAGGTAAACCGCAATTAGTTCGTTCGGTTTAAGGCCACTGGTAGCTGTTAACGAAGTTATCACAAAGAAATAGCTTTAGTTAGCTCCTTCTTGGGTACGTTAAAAGTTATATCAGGTTGGAGGTTTTTTTACACATGGCAGATAGGCTCGGTAGGGAGGTAAGTAATGATTCAGCAAGGCGTAAGTAAATATAATACAGCTGGAAGGTACACTGATCCAAGAAAAGAGGAAAGATTAGCAGTTGGAAGTAATTGTTATCAGCAAGTTAGGATGACTACTACGGAGTTGAAGGGACGCATCAACCGGTGTTCCCAGGTCCACTACTTAATAATTCTGTTAGTTGTTGAAACGTTTTTACCTAGGAAAATCATGCAAGCATGGATTAATAAGGCCAATGGGTCATTTTTTTTACACAAAGTATGTCCGTTTGCCAATGTTTTGTTTTACCATAGGCAGATTTGTTAATTTGTCCGTGTCATTAGCGCACTGCGGGTATAGGTCGACGCAGTTTAGTGCGCTTTGGCCATCCTTTGCTGCCTTCATGTACTTGAAGTATCTGAGGATTTTAGGTGATGTATTCACGGGTTTCTTAAGCTCACTTTGGTGCCTGGAAGAAAAAAGTAAGGTTTAATACAATTTCCCGTTAATTGGAACACAACATCGTAAAGTCAGCGGAGCTGTTCGCTCCTTTCGCAGCGTAGCATAGCATACTAATTGCCAACCTCAGTGTAAACGCTTGCATGAGGAAGACGTGTATGCATACATGATTAGACTACTTATGGAAAGGATGGCAAAAGTTTTTTTCTTCCTCCGGTTTTGCAAACTTGATGAAGACCTTGAAAGGAATTTTAAAGCATTTACGATGCACTCCTAAATCCCTTGTGCATCGAGAAGTGCATAGGATAAAAATCTCAGAGAACCTATAAACAGATGCTAATTGGTTCAAAGGTGCATCCAATTCCTTGATATTCATCTGTGATAATCCTTGATAAGTGGGAATTGATGTCTAGTGTAGAATACTCATCAGTTGCACTTTGTAATGGTATGCACTTTTCATAACTAATTTAATCAATGGACACATCTTGTTTTTCCTCTTCCTATGGCTTCAAATCACGATACCACCTGCTTGTTTTTGATGAAATGCGCTCAGGTGTGCACTACCTTTGGAGTTATTACACTACCTTGGCTAGATCCTGCACAACAATGTTAATCTGACACAAATTGGATTACACGATGATCAACGCTGGTAAAACTGCACCTTTGACCCCTTCACAAATGTCAAGTTCGGCGCTCCTGTCTCGTCAAACGAGTGTTTGATGCTGGACGCATGTTCTTTGCACTGGAATGCAGGAGAAAACTGCTTTTTTAACTCTAAAATTCCTTGTCATGTCGTTATACATGGCAGTTTTGCGATTTTTTTGAAACAAGAAGGATGTGTTTGCTGAGCAAACACTTGATATTCGTCATGCCTCCCTTTCTTGGGTTTAAACGGCTGACAAAGGAATCCGACTCTGCTTTGTATTAGGAAAACATAATTCCTTAAGTCTATACGTAGACTTGGTAGAGTTTATGACAGGTAATTAATAAGATGTAAGTGATACCATTGACCTAGTAAGCCAGAACTGACTCCATGCTCTCGATAGAGGCCGGCCAGACGGAATGGAAAGCGGGGCAAGCGACAGCTAAACTTTTTCTAAGCTGACAGGACAGGACATGGCATGACATATTCAAATTCAACTTGTGAAACTTACTTGGATAACTGAGCAGACAGCAGGTTGGAATATGGTGCATACTTGACCGGCGACTTGTAGATGGAACAAACGGCTCGTTCCTTGCAACCTTCTTCGTTGAAACCCAAGTGCATGAAAATCGAGTCAATTCGAGATAGGAGTGGACTGTAAAAAGGGTCAAAGTTCTCCACGTCCAAATGGAGAGCTGTTGCAGGAACGTATTTGAACCCAGATTCCTCCGGCTCTGACTTCTTGCCACGGTCGCTTGTACTACTTTGGGAATTGCCGTCATTGCCTCCACCGCTTGGTGGTGCTGACGGTGTGGGTGCCGGAGCAGTGACCAGGGTCCGGTACGCTTGCTTCCGGTTCTGAAGCTCTTGCAGCTGCATCAAGTTCCCTAGCGTGCCCGTCAGCCCGCTGTTTCCGGTCAGCCATGTTTGCGCCAAGGAAGATGCCTGTTGCTTTAAGCCGGACAAGCCAGACGGCGCTGACAGCGCCGTCGGTAAGTTTTGTACCAGTATGGGTAAAATCGGGTTTACTCGTCCAGCAAAAGCATGTTGAACAGGTGCCTGTTCAGAGTAGCCTCCGGCGTGGTGGTCATTTCCTCCTTGACCGCCGTCGTAGCCACTGGGACCCGATGGCAACATGTGCTTGTGCCCTCCTTGATGCTTCCCTAGCAAGTACTCATAGTGGTTGTTGGTGGGAGGGGGGTTGTAAACGTCCACTTGATGTTGTTCTTCGGTAGCCTCATCGGTGGAGTAGCCAAGGAAGGACTTCATCAAGTCCCAGGGACTGGAGTCGCCCATGAACATGCTCAGTAGCATGGCTTTCATCCCAATCATGAGCGGAGACATGAGGGCTTTCATGCCCAACACCACCATGCCGACTCCAAGGCCGGCGATGAAACTAGGACCCGTGGAAACTGCAAATTCTGTAAAAAAAAAAGTAACAAAACTTCGTTGTAAACCGCACTTGCATTCGCATTCGTCATTAGTGCAAGAAGAAGGGCACAAAGTTTCTTGAAGAACACGTCGAACTCTGTAGGCGAGCCGGATGTATGGTTTTAAAATTTTAACCTGTTGTTATGCAACGCTGAGTTCCTTATGAGCGGGTTATTAACTGAGAGTCAATCTTTGCACATAATAGCATGGGAATAAAACGGATGGAACCGAATGAAATTATGCTCAGCAGGGCTTTGACGCAATAACTTAAAAAATGTTATTGCCTAGCAATTACTGCTGGGCGAGAATAACAGAGGGAAAATAACCGGTAGGAAACTCGCAATCCCGATAACTCAAAAATTAAGACTGATGTTAGCAAGATTTAACGCTTAAGTATCAATAATATTAGTTTTAGCATGGGTTGCAGGAGTTTAGAGTTCATGTCAAGTACATGAATTGCAAGAGCGACTGACAATGGAAATGTTTACTGTTTTACACCTTTGCAACCGGTCAGTTTTTTTTATAAAACACAGTTATCAAACAGCTGATAACCTTGAAACAATCCAACAGTAGTTTGAAGATTTGATGATGAAAAGCCGAAACTTTGCAGATGCATCACTCCATGTTTTGCAGTAAGCGATGCCTCGCAATTCCGGGACTGCATAAGATGCCAAATTGTACGAGCAGGAACACGATACGGACTAGGGATACAGAAGAAGAAGCGTAATGTGAGGAAACTGAACCTTTGCATGGGATCGAGTGATATAAGTCGAAGTTCATGTTCCTGAACACCATATGTGAGGAAAATGGGCAAATCATAAATGATTTAACGGCATCGAGGGACTATGAGTTATTGCGTTATTGTTTCCTTGCCGTGCCACCTTTGTCTCTGCCTACATCATCTTCTTTTTCAACTCAAAAACTTGGAGTACAGGGCAGAAATAGAAAATCAGCTCCCTCGGATCTGCAAGAGTTTGAAAGTGGTGGATGGGAGTTGCCAAACCTGCCAAAATCTTGTACCGTATTTAACTGTGCTTCTCGCAAATTTGTATGCTGTTTCTTTCCTACTGCACTCAGTATTGCATCACCTGGGCTTCTGAAGTGCACAAGAGGAAAAGTGCAATTTTTGGCCACTTGATATTCAAAATTTTGGCAACATTTCAAGACACCGTCGCCGGTGCATACTTAAAGGAGCCTGTTACACTTCCAAGTAACGTACCTATCTATGATTGCTGTAGCCCAACTCAAATCTGACATAATTTGCACCCAAGGGCCTATCATTCACGCTAAACAATAATGACTCAGGATTCCGAATCATTTTGATTGCACAAACCAGTCAGCTTTAAGTTTTATCATTTGCTTCGTACTTCCATCAGCACTTATGCATGCTTCATGCTTACCTGCTACTTGTGGCTAAAATTACCAGTTTCAACTGGTAACTTAAGCAAACTTTTACACCCTACGCTTAACTTACTTGAGCTGACATGTAACAATAAAAAGGCTCATCAGCTCAGAAGAAGTTGCTCCAAAGAGTGCAATTTGTAACGCTGTGTAGCATGTACGTATCTGTGGTGAAGATTACACCTGGTGCGCTTACTACACGCAATAATTTACACTCATCCCCTCAGTGCGTTTAATCCTGCCCTCCCAATCCCAGCTGGGCATTGGCTATTTGCTCTTGCGTAGTCTGTGAGACAGGGAAACATAGGAAGATGGCGATTCCTCTTTCTTGAAAGCTCAAAACACGTGAGAATATCACTAATTAAGTCCTCCGTTTCATCCTTTCCTCCGCATGAACTTTGATGTCAGGTGTGATGTTGACTGAGGAGGGAGAAGAAATGAACAATGAGTGATTGCGCCGGAAAGGAGAATCCAGTTGCGCACTGTAAAACATCCAGATCGTTTGAATGAGCATAAATTAAATGAGTAAAGTAACCGTGTTGGATAACGCGGATGCAAGCTCGTGGAAAAACGTGGCTGTTGTCAACATGCAGGATTTGCACAACACACCCCCACCTCGTTTATTAGGTGAAAGAATGCCAAAGCTGAGAACAAATGCGGTGGACAGCAAAAATGCAGATTAGTGATAAGCACCAACAAAAGTGATGCAGATTTGCGGCTAGCTCAAAATTATAAGTTTTCACAAGTAGGAAAACCATAATTGAGCAATTTTCCCTCTTTTTGTTTACGCAAAGAAACTTGTGTCACCAAGCTTTTAAATGCAGGTCAATCCTCCCCTGAGGCCTCATTTGATCATAGGAGAAGATTCTTTGTAAACGTAGCTCTCAGCTTCAGCATTTTAATCAGTTGACCACATTTGTCGAAAAATCAGATGCTTACAATAACAACTGACGAAATCGAAGGAAAATGATGGCAAAGCAAAGTCTTCTAATTGACCTACTTTCTGGATCATTTCCCACAGATGACACCAAGTGCTTCTTTCAGTCAATGCATTTGTCCTTCAGCGGTCATCTTGGTTTAGAATGTGGGTGCGGGAGCACGTGATATGAGCAAACCTTTGATTCAAGTAGATCAATCGGTAGACTTTGTGAATATAAACCGGAGGAATGGTTGGACGGACGGTTGGGATTCAAAGATTTTGGTTCGGCTTGACTTTTGTTAAAAAAATAAATTGAATGTCCTTTGAATTGCTTGAAAATCATTTTTGCGGACTACTGAGGTAGAATGTAGGTGGTTTTCTTGCTTCTGACTTCTCTTCAACTAAATCTCATTTGATTTTTTGCAAGACTTGTCTACATGAGAAGTCCGTGTCTCAGCCATTTAGCTTGGGTCACAGGCCAGCTTCCGACCTACTCATATGAAGTTGTCTTGACGCTTTTTTATGTCTGAGCTACCGGACTATTGTATGAAGAGTAGCTTTGTAGTATCCTGGCCATGAAATGAACCATATTTGTAGCAATCATACGGACCATTAGGTGTTGATTATAACATATTGAAGGGCTTATAAAACCAATGAAACGGTTTTCTACCAAATTATCTCTGAAAAAATGGTTCTAAGCACTTTGTTTAAAATTGTTCCTACATATAGCCATAGTCCTTCCGGTCACGTATCCCTGGCAATATTTTCATTTACATTGAAACATGCATAAACCTTTCCCAAATCCTGATCACGTGGGAATAGAAATGAGCTAGGTCAAGGACCCAGCTCACTACCACTGGCTGTTGCCCTCTAGGCATCAGACAACTTTACCTAATCTCTGACACAATTACATGACACAATTCATGTTTTACTAAGTGTAATCAACGTATGGTACAAATAATCAGTGAAATGAGAATTTATACATTCACCATTTCGTTTGGAGAATGCCGAGAATGCTTTCTCGCTCTATGGACTTCTTTAGCTCGAGACTTTGAAATTGTGGCGAAAAAAAGCTTTGATTTTTTAAGGATTCCACATCCATCAGATATTTTGCACGAGATCCTACGCTATTTCAAACAAACGTTCAAGAGGGAGACCATGCATGCGCTTCCTCAAGCTTCCATGACTTAATTGTGAGCTCATTGCTATGGCCGTGAAAAATATGCTGTGTATCTTCAAATGAAGAAATAAATAAGGCTATAGTTTTATTATTTACTTTCCGTAGACCGTCGCCTGTGTAGTTTGGGTGCTAAAAATATTCTTAGAGCACCGAAGCTTGATTAAAATTATAAAAACTTGCAGCGACGAGACTTCCGTGACCAAGTGAAAAAAATTTTCATTGTAGTCTTCCTAACTAATTTAAAAATGCTTAGATAATTCCCCTCAAACAGAAGGGCAAAATCACTAAACTGAAACTTACGTCGTCAGCTGATAGTGGATGGATGGTTGAATTTTTATTGCTCTTACATCTACATATCTATAATATTATTTGTTTCCGAGAAGATTCTAAAAATGTGAGCCGAGCCTCTGTAGCTGAACGAAAATACGCTCCTACGTGTGTTTCTATCGGAATAGCTGGAGGAAATTCGACCGTGAACTTTTAGCCTGAGATGGCAAGAGTTGACAGGATACGTCCTTTAAGGTCGGACTTTTAACTACATATAATGCATTGCTTTTTTGCAAGTACAGAAGTGACAACTGCTGAGTATCCACTGAACAAGACCTCACCACTCATTTCGGACCCACTATGCGCGAAAAGATGAGCTTGTGGTTATCAACATCATCTAATCAGATGGTTGGGAGAGGTGCACCTTATAGCTACTTTGGCTCTTGAGCAAAAAAGTCATCAGCTGACACATGACGTCTCCTTTGAAGGAATCTTTCGAGACAAAATTCGAAAATGGGTTGTACGCCACTAGGTAAAGAGGCAAATCTTTTTACGCTGTGATTTTCCCTCTACGCCTTCCTCATATCTTGCCGTAATCTCACATTTGCCAAACGTAAGAATCGTATTGTCAGATTTGAATCACTAGAGACATCAACTGCAAAAACAGCAATGCCATGGATACTGACTGCTTATCTGGGAGTAAAAGTATTATGTGGTGAGCACACGAACGTTGCGCGTGGGCATTTGTCGCAGTTCGCTTACTTTTGCTTCAATCCGTGAATCGTTTAGTCAAAACTGGGCAATGCCTTTGTACAGGAATAAGTGAAGCCCTTCACACCAATGCTCTCTTTTATCAGCCTTATTTGGCCGGGGTCCAGCTTCGAGGAAGCTGAATTAAGTAATTTGTACTTGTTTATGCAATTCGGTAAACATAAAATTGTAAGAAATTCAAGGCATGTTCCGTTACATAACTAAACCATGATTTTTTATCAGACCTTTGAGATCAGGTGCTGCCGAAACCGACGGAAGGATGGGACGGAGAAGTTACGGGATTATGACGTCAATCAATGGACTGTGGCACATCAGCGTGCTTAAATGATCACTCAAATTCCGTTACACTAGGCAGTAAATGGGATGTCTGTCTCCTCAATACATTAATGAATCTACAGCTAGCCATTTGCAACAATCCCAACATTGTATTCTTTCACACTCGCAATAATGCACGTGGAATCAAAGGTTAATAGACACGATATTAGTCTAATGATAAAAACAATGTGTGAGGTTCCCGCCCAGCTGGAATGTGGGAGGGGATGGATCCTATATAAATCGACAACAATTTTCGGACATATTCCTGCAGGAAGCATAAGCCAATGATAAAAATTTACTCATGGAGATGAATAGGCGTCTACAGATAATGCACCTGTTGTTTGGGCCTATTGTACCAGGAAAATCGTTACACGTAAAATAAGACCGAAAGAGAGGCTCAATCAACAAGCACGGGACACAGAAACTTAAGGAAAACAAACTGTTCCCATCCACACGGCATATCGTAAGAAAATAAATGGGAAATGTCAAGTCAAAGTTCACTTGCCGAAGTATCTGAAGCCATTAAATTTATGAATACATACAACATCTCAATTTCTTTACCGCAAAAANCACTTGCCGAAGTATCTGAAGCCATTAAATTTATGAATACATACAACATCTCAATTTCTTTACCGCAAAAAAGAACTGACACGGGCACCATTACCCCGTTTTACCTACAACTAATCAAATTGTGGACAAAAAACGTAAAATGTGAGGACACGGCCTGCAATGTACCCACCTTTCGCTGTTTATTGGGGTGATGACGTACAAAGACGTACGTAAACCTGCTCCCTTTGCCCTGGCAAGCTGAATGATACTATGTGCGGCTAACCAATGCGGATAATCTCTGAAATCTTCTATGTCTGGCAGCCTCTCTCAAGACACTTTTTCTCACATTCATTTTGATGTTTCATTTGGAAATGGAGATTTTCCTCATTCAATGCAACCCTGAAGAATCATCACTATTTTTCAGAGCAACTGAAGCAAAACAAAGTATTTGGAGACTTTGTTGGATGCAAGCAGACTTGTTGTTACACATTGTCTGCGGACATGACTGTAGCAAAGCTTTGACAGGTCAGTGACAGGTAGTTCAAGTGCTCGACAAATTGAAGGAAATAAGAACTGGACAGACGTGTGTCACTGACAAGGCTTCCCAATGAGGATACTGGTTGCAAGTAGAGGTGGAGGATTGAAACCTTGAATGAATGAGACTGCTCGCTTACTGACTACTTTTTGTCTCGGTAAAACACATTTTGAAAACTAGTTTACGGCAAAGGAAAAAAGCGTCACAAACTGAACCACTTACTCAGTTCATCTCGGAAGAATGGAAGCTTCATCTTGAGGTTGAATCCGGGATCGAAAAAGATCCGACCCGTCTCCTGCTCACTTTCATACGTTTTGGGAGCCAAGGCGACGTACGTCCCCTTGAATGGCAAACTTACTTTGAGCTCGGATGACAACAAATACGTTTTGAGGGCGCGAAAGGCCATCATGTCTGCCGGCTGTCCCCATTTGCTGAACAGGGACTCTATCCAAGGCACCTGCCCATCCAGAACCGGCTCCAATCCTCTCTTGGCAAATTCACTTTCGTCTCCCCGCTTCTTCAGCTCGATGAATGTGTTCAGAGCGGTGGACTGCTCTCGTAAAGCCCGGCTCAACCACGTGTAAAACTTGATTCGTTGGCAATAAAAAGATTTCACAGTTTGTCTTGAACAACTTTTGCTACTCTGGCGTATCGCACGAACAAAACTGTCACTTGAATCGGTCCTTAGTTTCGTTTTCTGTCTGTGAGTAGTGTATTTATCTGCCTTTTCCTTGTACCACTTGACACTCTTGTTATCACAATTGTTTCTACACCCAAGTTCAGACGTTGAGTGTGACTGGCTCTTCGCACCCTTGGCAATTCCCACTTCTGACTTTGAACTTAGGAAACTGTCACTTGTTCTATTCTTATGACCGTCAGCTGTGCAGTCAGCAGTCAAAGCAAGAGCTGACAAGATGAGAAGTGACAAGGCAACCTGTCTCTCCATTTCGAAAGCACGAAGGAAAGTTATTCCTCGAATGGATCGTCCGGCACTCGATTTTCAATCCCAGATGGAGTTCCAAGGATCCGAAAACGGTAATCTGTTAGCAGGGTGGACTAACAGACAATCTGAGCTGTTCAACTCACACACGGTTGATATTTCAGGGATGACTATGACTTGACCTGAAAATAAACTCATGATCAGTGTCGAAACCGTGTGATCAGTGCGTAGTAACTTTAATAAGCATTGCCGACTGGCCAGGCTGGGAGTTTCGGACTAAAAGATCCTAAGTTTCTAGCCGGCTGTTGATTGCTAATCACGAGTGTGATTTGCAAGGCTCATCGCAGTCATGAATCAACTTATTCACTTATCACCGTAGAAACCAGAGCTGATTAATGAGGGGGGAAGCACACAGGGGCCAAGTTTTGAGGAACAGATAACAGAATCCATTTTGGGACCTTATGTATTAGTCACATGACGTTTTTTTGAAAGTTGTGCACTTAATTATCGCGGATTAGTTTACAAATTGAGCAAACTGAAGGAAAAAGGCAATAAACTGCACAAAATCGCGGTCACCGAAAGGTAAATCGCTGACTTTTTAGCGTGTTCAAAGAGGCATTGAATACGCGAAGCGTGAGGGTAAAGCAGTCCGCTGTAATGCACTAAATAGTGTATCAAAATTATTCTTCGTAGGTCAACGTATACTTGAAGACT
>VRMD01001920.1:1497-14993 GCA_009872375.1 Sminthurides bifidus | reverse complement strand
CGTTGCGTATGAAATAAAAATTTTATGGTATTAAAAATGATGGGTTAAGGGCCTACTTACAGGACTCAGGAGATGGCACACTTTATACCAATTACGTCTGATGATTACGTTAGATTCACTTATTAACTTCAAGTCCGAAATACGCCGTTGACTCGCAAATTCGCTTTTGTGGTCTCACTGAGTTATTCAAGCCATGTTCTATGTTTGATTAGACACGAGCACGAGAATGTACAAGCAGTGAGTGTGAGATCCTTTGCTGTCGTGAGAAAAAATCAATAGACGTCTGAAAAGGCAAATTGCCGAAGAGGTCGTAACACATTGAAACAAGAACCCGAATTATTGGTTAAAGCGCAGATTCCGGCAGGCATATGCCGCTGGTTGTACTCCAGTAATTTCATAAACTGTTGGATCTGAGTTTGTTCTGTGACATACATGCTGCTGTTTACTCTTGCTGCATCACACAATTTTAGTTCTCCGGGAACTGAAAGCCTCCCTTGCACGCCGAGCAGCACAGCTTTCACTTTCAGCCCATGTAAAGGGTGGTGGATGAAAGAGAAAGGCGAGTAGTTATTCACCAGCGCTTGGATATATTCGCCGAATTGGCAACGTTGCCGGTTTGTAAAAACGTGCCAAATCCAGTGCTACATTCGTGCCTTCAGCAGCTGATTATCTCGTAGTACGTGATGAATTTTCTCTGGTAATGTTGGACAAAGCATGTTGAAAGCAATTATGTTGCGTGTTAAATCTGCCGAATTGTAGGCTCAAGTATGTTTAGAAGCAGAGCAAGCATATAATTTATAGTTAGTGGCATTCACATCTGAGAGCATTTGCTTGAAGAATATACTCTATCGAATTGGATTTCGGTGCATTAATACTGCTGGAAATCGTAGAAGAGGATGGATGAAAGCGATTTGCCAAGCGATAAACATCTTACGGATTCTCCAAGAATGTATGTATGAGGAGGTTGCTGGGGAAAAGCAAGTCTAATTCTTGCTCACTCCCTACAGAAATCATTCATTTCAAGACATGAATTTGCCCGTATCTCTGAGTTAAGCGAACGAATTTTCTCGACAAAATTGCTCCAATCTCGCAGTTCATCTCTTAAACTGGTACACAAACGGACAGAGATAAAATTTGTCTGTCCCTCCTTCATCTACTGGATTTATCAGTGGTGAAAAGGCCTAGGCAGCCTGTAAGATGAAGTACCATGTGCAACTAATGTAATACTCACCAGCAGTTCCCTTACTCAGCTGACGGAGCTACAAGTTTTGCCTCACGACTCATGAGTAAAGTAAAATGCAAGAACGATGCTGGTTATTTAAAAGTACATTATGGTCCGGCAACTCAAATAAGCGCTTTCTCCTAAATAATTCACGACCGTTTAGGCGCAGGTCATTATCTGTATCTGAAGTATGACCAAATGGCTGGCGGGCAGATGGTACTTAAATTATAGCAAGCCGTGGAAGAATCCTCCAAATATTGGTCTCTTGTTACGACGTTTGCGTGGTTTTCAAAGCTTCGCCCGGACAGTAAAGTAAAGTATGGGCAAGCCTATAGCTTACCCTAGTTTAATCCCGGCAAATCTATTTAGAAATGCACAGCCGCAATGGGCCATCTATAAAAAATTTGATAACAGCAACGAATGGTATGGTTGGTTATAAGTAGTGTTTCCTCAAGTTGTGCGTTTTCTTTTTGAAATGTGCTTGTGTATTCAGGTGTCATTCACCAGACTTTGTTTACACATTCAAAACTTTCAGATCCTCTCATGATTAAGAGTACTCAAGCAGTGGTAAGCTACGAAACCACCTTCCGATCTCATATTCTAACTGTACAAATATCCCAGTTACACAAACATTCCTAAAACTGCTTATGTACTTAAAATACAAGTCAACAGAAATAGGCCAACAAAAGACGAATAACTCCACCAGAGATGTTTGCCAAGTCAACATAGCAGGCCAAAACCAATCCAGAACCATCTGCTCTGAAAAAATAGATTTTTTTCCTGCAAAATATACTGTTTTTGCATGTAAATCACAACCTTATTTCATAGAAAATCGTTGACCTTTCAACAAAACTCAGGAAAACTCCTCCAGATCATGCTTTTATTGCTTTCACCAGTTTTTGGATACGAGGCAAAGACATTCTAGCAACTTCTTTTTCAACAGAACCAAGCGGTATTTCCATCTTCATACCAGCTTATAAAACTGAAGATTACTCGCGTGAATATGAACAAGCAAATATGAGACGTGAGAAGGAAGCATGTATTCAACAATTTAATAGCACCTTCAAAGATTTAAGTGATGAGGTTTAAGACGAGCACAACATTTTACGACGAAAGTCCTAATGAAATTGTCAGGGCATGGGTTTAAGCCAGATTCTATGACCCCTGCCACGAAATGTTATCCTTGTAAATCTTTGTTAGACGATCTGATCATGCATCACCAACTTAACTCAATTTAGGCCCACATTCGTGTAACCGTGACTGAGGATTATGAGGATTTCCGGGTATGTGGAATTCGGTGTGAGTTGCAAATTAATTTTTCCGGAGCAATTTGACGTGGGCAGGTTGGTGAGAATTCACGGAGAATGCGAGTTAGGACGCTGGAATGGAAGAAAGGCAAAAGGAGAGAGGGGGGAGGGGAGATGGAGAAAGCGGGAGTGTGCATGTGAGAGAGAGAGAGGCGAAAGAAGAGACGGAGCGAAGGAGAGTTTTCACAGACTTTTCACGAGGCTGGAGCTGGAAGTACTTTTCATCTTTGTTTAGCGGACGTGTTTCGCTCTCGGAATTAGAATGAACTGCTTCGCTGGACTGAATTTCGCACGTAAACGTGTCAGTTCCGTAGCATTCAACTGCGGTCACCGCAGTTGGTTCCAGTTACTGTGGCCTTCGTCCTTGCGGTGCAGCTTTGTTTGCCACCTCATGTCTCGGACGCCTCGCGTTTGTTTACAACTTTTCGAGTTGACCAGTACCAGAAGCGTCGACTGCTGGCTGTGTCTCCGGCCCTGGTCGCGACCGACCCGAGAGTCTCTCCAGAAGACGGGCAAGGAGCGAGAGGTAGAGCAACGGCGATATTTATGGTCAGCGTGTGATGTGAGGATGCAATTTACCTGGCTCATCTCGCATGATGAATTGCGGAATGTTTGCGTGCGTTTAAGGCGGTGATGGTGTTGATTGAGAGGGCGCGCTGCTGGAAGGAGAAGAAGAGCTGGAGGTGCCGACAAGAAGGGCTTCAACTTTTTCGCCTCACGCCGGAATCGCAGATCTGCCCGGCCACACAATTGCTCCTGGAGCACTATAATTAGACCCAAACCGGAAACGACTTGAGACTCGATCTCAACTCACGTGAGAACGTGCCCGCGTGCTCCTCACTAAGAAAAACTAACGCTCCCACTACAATAAACCGACTTTTCACTCACCCATCTCCACCTCCGCCTTCACGAGCGCCAACTTGCAACTCAAAACTTTGCTCCTGCAATCTACCACCGCCGCCGTGTCCCTCCACTGAATCCAAAGTCGTAATCAGCCTCTCTCCAGTCGTCGACAACCGGGAATTCTTAAACATCTCCTACCACCCCGTGTCATTAGCACCTCACACCTTCAGCCACCAACCAACTGACAACTGCCAACAACCCTGATCAACTCCAATCACCAAGAGGCTGCACGCTTCTCTTCCATCTATGACCTCTATTTTTTAGCTAATATCGTATCGAAAACGTTAGCAGGGCACGTCCTCGATGTGTCGAAACACCGGGCTACCAAGTTTCAAAATCATTTAATTTCAAGGATGACGAAACCTTCAAGTACTTTATATTTGGTCCCTGTACATGGTCCCTATGATGGAAGTACAGGTTTTATATATGTCCCGGCATTTCGTCATTTTGTCACTCACACTTACTAAAAAGCAATGCGTCAATAAATTGCAATTTGGAGCAAATAAAGCCTATACATTGGACAACCATATCGTTTCATTTGGCCGCCTCGTGAACGTAATCGCTCCCTGTTCTTTTATATAACAGAGGCTTAGTGCCACGGATATCACTTCCACTAAAGTCTAAATACACTGTTGTAAATCAACCACGGCACGAAATGAGCTCCATCGATGCATCAATGCACTCTAGCAATGAAGGACACCTCATAAACATTGTCATAAAGACGGATGTTAGTCAGAAACCATTAGCGCCGAATGACGTGCAAAAGGACGAGGTGTGGTCATCTAACAAAGAATCGCTCATATGCCATAACGTTCGTGCGTTCAAGCTGTACTGATGCACATGCTAAAAGTATAAGTACTGAGCATACACCTGAACTGATAAAATCCTAATGCGGCACACGAAAAGGCTCGCGTATCGTGTTATGAGTTTCTGCGTAGAAAAGACTCAATGGACCAGAGTATTACAGTATGCTGAAGGAAATAATTCACTGGCATTATTGTTGCTCGCAAACCCATGTTTCAATTTGCGGTACATATGTTTTGAAAGTAACAACACATTCGTACGTGGAAGTGAAGCGAATGGAAAGCACTCGGAATGAAATTGGAGCTTGTCGATAAAGCTGCTAGCATCAATCTACAAGACCGCTGGCTTTGATGTGCATTTACCGAAAGGGAAAAAATTGTCGGAGAGCTGCAATCGGATGAGAAGGGAGCAACAGGATAAAAAGTGAAGGTACTATATACAAACGTTTATTTACTGCTGAACTACTTTTGTTTCGTATTTACGTAGCGGAAGAAATTTCCCAACAAGTCGTTTCAAATTGCAAATGAGGAGATGAAAACTTGTCTGCGTATATTAGAATTGATGTGGGGAAGAAATGGAAAAGATGTGGGACGTACCTTAGGAGAGTTGAGTTTTCCGGTATCGAGAACGTCTCTCCGCGCTTTACTTGAGCTGGTGGAAGAAGCGTGTTTTTTACCAAAGAAGGGTTGGCACAAGCGTAATTTAAGCGGTTTGACGACGGCGCAGCGACTAATAGCTCCAGAGTCAGAGGATGACGGCTCCATATCGCTCACGGGGTCCGCCTCGAGCTGAGTGCGCGAACCTGAGCGCGACATGGTTCCCAAAATATGTATATCTCCATTGAGCGATAAGCTTGATGAGGTCCTCCAAATGGTTGGCGAGTCCACACGGAGGAAGTGAAGTTTTGGTCTTTTCGAGTTTTTCCGACCACTTGGTTGGGACACACTGGGCGCACTAGTTGTCGGGGATGTAACAGCTGTGCTCACCATTACAGCTATCGAAGCTGGGGGACCACTACTAAGATCTGTTCGAAGTTTCTCTATGCTCGGGTGCTTAGAAATGTCCTGCACATTGATGGCAGTCACGCCGGAGTTCAAGGGCTGACTAGTTGCTTCGGACTTGACGACTTCCGGGCTGTTGGAGGAGCCGTCGAGCCGGACTTTGTCCGAAGATGGAGTTGTTGCTGTAATACTACATTGATTGTTCTGGTCAGGTATATCCGTTGCAATCTCAGCATCGTGATTCAGCTCTGGCGTCGTGGCATTCGTTCGTGCTTGCGCCACGTTGCTTGTATCGTGTTGCGTCTGGGACTCTAGAGGCGAGGGTGAAAGTTCTACGGCAACTATTTTGGTAACAGATGAAGATGAGAGGGAGGCAGACTCGGGATGATTGCTAGGCTCAGGTGGGTTAGATTGAGATGTAAGAGCAGTCGTTATATTTGAGCTGTTAGAAGAACTGGAAGAGGTTTTTGTGGCCGCGGTGTTCGCGGGAACATTATTATTTTTGCACTCGCCATCTACAAAAGTGTGAGCGGAAAGTTCACCTTCTTCCCCTCTCTCGGACTTGTTGGATGAATCCTCTGCTGAGACATTTGGTGAGCAGTTTTCCACGGTGATTTCCGGGTGGGGAGTTGGAGGCGGTGGCGGGTCATCACTGAAAGTAGTCAAGGGATCTTGAAAGCCTACTTGCCTTGGGGAGGTGGGTCCAGCAGCTGGAGGACTGTGAAGACTAGTTTCGTTTGGCACTTCTGTGGGCGACGAGGGCAACTTTGGAGATGAGCTAGACTCTGAGGTTTTCAACGGCGATAAAGGTAGTTCTGAAGCGTGGGCTGCTGCATTCTTAGCCGACTCTTCCGCATCAATTACAACTGAGGAACTCTGAGGTTTGGGCCTCGGCGACTTTCTTATTTGTCTTCGCGCTCTGTCCCGAGCAGCAAAATAAATACGAATGTATACGAAGACCATGATGCAGCTGGGAATGTAAAAGGATCCCATGGCGGAGTAGAGCACATAGCCGATCTTTTTACTCAGCTGGAATCAAAAAGAGATATAGGAAATCCGATTAGACAAATTCATCAGAGACAACAGCCCGCTCCCCTATCTCTGTTTGCATCTTGAGGGAAAACTTTGCTTGTACATGCATCTCTGTGTCGTTGTCAAGTGGAGTAGTTCCCCCATGCTCTCCCTTCTTTCTCCGACCTCGTTCTCATCCGCCACGAAACCTTGGGAAGCAAAAGCAGGGACAGATACAAAAGTTACACGCTGCAAAGACTTTCACTCCGGCGAGGGAACCTTGAGGAGGAATGGCGAGAGCGAACAAAGCTCATTACAAGGTAGGTAAGGAAAATCGGATTCAATGGCTATGCCAGCAAAATGCTTGGCAGTTACGCAAATCTTGTCGAAAGTTTTCTGTTTATGTAACTTGCCGTTTGCCATAATCCCAAGAATGGGGCGAGGGTTAGCCGAAATTCGTAAGTCCAAAGCCAAAAAAATGTACTACCTCGACTCCTCCAGCGATGAAAGCTGAAAGACGGCTGGAGGAGATGAGAGTGTGTGAAAGTGAATATATGTGTGTGTATGTGTGTTACAGAGAGAGCAAGGGAGCCGGAGATGAGATGTGTGTGTATGTGTGTTACAGAGAGAGCAAGGGAGGAGGAGACGGATTTTAAAGCATTAAGCATGTATGGAAAAAGTAACAGGTCTTTTGACGGAGCGAAAAGAGGGGGAGGGGGTGGCAAAGTAAAAACTTTCATCATCTGGGTAATGAAATACGACGTGGGCGAAGCGTCAACCTTTTAGCCGTAGCTGCCTGATTATTGGCTGAGGGAGACGTTGTATCTTAATTATTCCCGAGTTGAGCCTAATGAACTTTCGGAATTAAGAGTGAGTAGCGAAAATGAAAACAAATGTGGAAAAATTTTGTCAGCCTTGATGAGGGCGACCGGCGAGTGGGGTGGTGAAATTAAATTCTTTCATGATGTTGTCAAATTAATCGAATCGCTAAATGTGCTCCTCAAGCGACGGAAGACGCTCTGTTCCCGTCCGCTCGCTTCAAAAAGATTTATAATTTCCCCTCCCTCCACCCTCCTCTTCGTTTTGTTCATGGTAGTTCATAGATTATAAAATGAATCTAATCAAATATTTCATATTCAGGGCATACACGCCACTTTTTATCCCAGTTTCTCGCATAACATTTGCCTTCAAATCCTCTTATTTCCTCCTCTTTCTTTCCGCTAACGGCTCTCACAAACTGTTTCTCTTCCACCTCATCCTCCTCATCATCTCTCCTCCAACAGTTCCTCCGGTCCTTGGCTCAACTTCGCCTTTCTCCCCTCAATCGCTCCCCAGCAGCAAACTTTCTCCGTAGACTTGCTTCAACTTTCTCCTCCAGCATCCTGACTTCTTTCAGCTATTTCTCCTCAGCAACGTCTCCTCACCTACTCTGATACCTCGGCTTCACTCTATAAACAGTAGGCCATCACCTTCCGCTCTTCTGTCCGCTCCTTTCACTGTAACGTGAGCTCAATGTCTCGAGAGCCAGCCGAAGAAGCTATGGGAACCACAATGCATTCAAATTCTCTCTTCTCATCATCATTCTTACGTTTCAGCAATGTCTTATGGATTTACATGCCAGCTATCATTGACTCCGAGGCCGGGGGAAGTTGAAGCACATGCTGCAACAACAGAAGATAAGAGGAAATCAAACACGTATGCATTCACTGAGTACATACGTGGCCATTGCGGAACCCAATGGCATTCCTGCCACGACGAAGCACATATCCCACCGATAAGGCAACGCACAACTCTCTCAGTCAGACACAGAAAAATCCTTCCATCCGCAAAAGTTTCCCAAGATCCTCTACTCTTGTCCAGAAGAATATCCCCTTCTCTCTCTCTCTCTCTCTCTCTCTCTTTTGACTTAGAGTGCTCAAGCGAGCTCGACTTCTTCCTCAAGGACCAGCTTCTCTCTAAGTGGACATTAGCTTTGAAGGCAGAAAACAGCTTGATGGCAGAGGAGATACAGCATGCGCGCCATTATCCAATATTTCTCCAACAAGGAAATCCTTATATGCTCTTTCACCATGCGACATGAATCCCTCTCGAAAGGTTCGTGAAGAGTGAAAAGCGGGAAGGAATAAAAAATTGGAATCCTGTGTACCAGGAAACTGCGGGGGAGTTTTCCACCAACCATCAACTGGGACGCCCGACAAGCTGCCAGGAAAAAATATATAGGGCGACGACAACACAGACAACTGGCAAAGAAAAGGAGCGACAGGAGCAAGAGAAAGGAACAAGGAGAGCCGGGAGAAATGAAGCAAGAAAGCAAGAAAGCCAGCTGAAACGCGGAGGTAATCCAAAGATTGTGGCGTCAACAAATCTTAATTTGATTACCATTAATTTTGCTCAGATTTCTATCGCAAACCAAGAAGCAACTCGAGCAAAGCTCCTCCTGTCTCCAGGCAAGAAGGGCGGTCCGAAATGTTTTCCTGCTTTGTGCATTTCCTCTTGTACTCTTCAATTCCCACAAGTTCAAAAAGATTGCTCAAAAGAACGTAGAGAGAACAGAGAAGAGAGCGAGGACGGGACTGGCTGGAAGGAAAACTTGGCTCGCACATGTATACGCAGGACAAAAGTTTTAATATGAAACTTTTGCCAAATTTCAAACGTTTCCTTTGACCAACATAGAGAAAAGAATTTGTATTGAATTTCCTCCATTCCGTTTCCACTAATCAATCATGGGCCTGCAAACTCATCCTCATTCCGGGCAGGGACGTTTTATTGCACGTGGAGCAATTTTCACTCTCGGAGCAAACGTCCCATGCACGCTATAGCGTCAAGACAAGAGTCAATTTTGAAAGTGTGAAGCGAGCTGAGGCGGAAGTGCTGGAACGCAGTTTAATAATCTCCTCCTGCTGCAACTTAATAACCCCCCAATGACTACTATGACTACAGCCGTAATGCGTAAATGGGGTGATTTCACTCATTTCCCCCACTTTCTATTTACTTCCTATCGTGTTTTTCATATTTACAGCTTTCTCAAGCACCTATTGTACGGCCCTGGGGGACTTGAATGCCGTAAAATTAACCTCGACTCAAGTTCGTCTCATTTCCAACGTGTCTCTCACCCCCGACATGCCCCTTGGCATCGGAAGAGTGACCGTGGCAAGCTGATTACCAGAACCTTCCGTGAGGCGCTGTGAGTTTCCTCAAAACTTGAACCTTTCATCTTCAAAATCCCCATGGCCTTCGCCCCTAACTCGGCATGAGGTTAATACACTTTTCCGCTCTCAGATTTGATTTCCTGGCACTGGGTGTGAACCCGATTTGGAGTTTTAACTATCCTTTGCATAACCACCCTTGAATCATCCGCATGTAACACAGCCTTTGAAGATTCTTCCGTGGGTTCCTCAAAGAGCAACACTTGCTCCGAACTTCTTAAAGCTACGAGCATTTCCCCTCTGTGCATATCCCGAGTCGTACAAAGTGACGGAATGAAATTGAAAATAAGTACGCTATTCCTATATATAATCGTCAATAATCCTACGTGCTCCATTATGGTCAAGCCAATTACAAAGTGGTGATTGAATTTTCCCCAGGTTCCAGCTCTAATCTCATCCCGACTTTAGCCTGTAAACTTTTCAAACAGGGGCTTATGCAATAGCCCATTCGGCCATTTCGAGCCTTCCAAGTTTCCGGCTTTTTGCTGACGTGTGTGCTTTTCCACGTCTTGAAAAGTTATCCCTTGAGCTTCCTTTCTGCCCAGCCTACCTCAAAACTACAGCTTGATCATATTCATGCAAATGGATGCAAAACACAAGACACCTGACTGAGGGGGAAAGTGAAAGCTGCTACTAAATAAAACGGCCATGTTCTCGGCCAAGGGAAACTTGGGAAAGAAAAGAGAATGGGGAAAAGTTTGGCCGCAACTTCTTATTGTCCTCTCGGAGCTACTCCAAGTTGAATTTTCTCCGGCTTCTCCGGAATTCAAAACAGAGAGCGCGGCTGGCCGAGGAAAAAGGCGATTCAAACTGCTCCGTGTGTAATCAGGGAGAGATGAGTGACGATAGCGAGAGAAGAAAAGAACCAGCTCGTAAAATGAGAATGTTAATATTCCTCCTGCAATGGAATCGGCAAGATTAGAGTGTCTAAAGATAGGAATTAGAGGACAGAAAAGGAATGAGTTAAAACGTAGAACGAGAGGAGAAAGTACCAAAGAGAAAGTGAAACGTGCTCATGGCAGGCTTTTCTCCAAGTATTTGAACATTGAGTATGCATAAACGTCGGATTCTCTTTCTTCTCCGAATTATCATTATATTCTTCCTTGATCTTTCCGTTTCCCTATATGCATTCATTATGCACATGATCTCCCAAATGTGAGCATTCTTTCTCATGTTGGTTTCATCTTTGGGCCTCAGCCAGTCCAGACCTTCCACACGCTCAGCAGATGCTTCTTCCTCCACTTGATGCAGGCCCACTAAAGAAAATGTAGTTGAGAATGAATCTTTTTTTAATATATCCGAAGAAAAAAAAAGCCTAGTAGACGATTCAAATCGACCAGCTTCCCTTCGTCCTCCTGCACTTTATCTTTCTTCGGGTTAATACACGCTCATCCCTTTTCCCTCTTGTCAGCATCCTTCTCACCCGAAGCACTACGGTGTGTCACTCCTCGTAACTTTCCCTTACGTATCGTCAGAATTATTCATTTCATAATTACTGCACTCCACGCGCGTTAAAAATCTTTATCCATCCCTTTCACTCTTCCTTTCTTTCCATCAATTCACCAGCCAGTGTACAATATGAGATGACAACGGGCACAATTTGCGGACACAATCACCAGACCGTACGTACCCTGCCGCTCTTCTTGTCCCACGATTCTTTCAGTGGATGCAGTCGACTGAGAGCGCCTCAACTGTGTAAGTAAGTACATTTCCGGATGTTAAATTTAGACCCTGTTGCCAAACACAGGGGATTTTAACAGGAGGAGGAACGTCAAGAGCGGTTCATCACCCTGGTTGCATGAACAGAAAGACGAAGCTGTGAGCCTGGGCGGTCGGGTAGCTAGACGGAGGAACAAAAACCCTGACAGGACGAGTGTGAGAAAAAAGTCGAGTGGAGAAATTATGTGAGCATGCTTTTCCGCCTTGTGAATATCTTGGAAGATCACCCACATGCACATGGCTGCACTAACTCTCGCACCTTTCAATGTTCAAACTTGCTCGACTTTGTTCAGGAACGACTTCTACACTAGCTGCTATTACCAGCAGGAATTAGATGGCAGGCGGGGGCGAAAGGCGTATTTGGTGTCGGTGGATGGATGGTTGGGCTAAGACTTGGAATGTTGTAAGTTTACGCGAATTCCACACCTGAGGTGGGCCATTAATCTTTTGGCATGGATTAGACGGTTCTAATTCGAGCGCTCGTAATTTTTAAATTACCTTCGTCATCGTCTGTCATTTTCCACTATTATTTATGGCCTATCTAATTGGGAAAAAATCACAGATAAATTGCTACCAGATACAGAGGTTACGGCAGTTACGCATTTTACGTGTCCTCTTTCCCATTAGCCCTCTCGCTTTCGCACTCCCTCATTGGCTCCGCTCACCTAGTTTTCACGCATTGCACATCAACATGATCGACCTCCAAGGGATTGCCAAAACAGCCAAGCTCTCTCTCTCTCTCTCACTCTCTGTCATTCTTTCATTTTCGAGTTTAGTCCCCAAGCTCATATTACCCAACGGTGGAGACATTCCATATTGCAACACTTTTATTTCCTCTCCCTCCTCCCTTTTCTTACACTGTAGGGTTCGGTCAGACTGTGAGAGGGAAAGAGAAAGAGACGGACGGTTTTAAGAGCAAACTAAAAAGTTTAACTTTCCTCCTCGGTTCCAGTACTTTTGCAAAGCGTATAATCCTTTTTGAAACTGATCGCCTCACTTGATTTGTGTTCTGCATTGAGCTCAACCGGGCAGAAGAGTAACAAGGGGGGGAAACATGTTATAACTCGGGAAATAACTAAATCTAGTGGCAGGATATGTTAGCAGAAGCATGGCTACTTGGTTTCAGCCTATGTACAAAAGGAGCTGGCAGAGATTAAGCTCTCCTTGGATAGCAAAATCTTCCAGCTCCAAAAATTTGTGGGCCAAGATTCAAGAATTTGTTGGGAAATATGTCTCTGGCAGCTTTTTACTTGCCATCATGTATCGAGCATGTGGCAAAAAGATCTTACCATGTATCTCCTCCTCCCATTCTATGCTTCTCTCCATTTTGGACTGAGAGTGAGCGTTTCTCTGCTATTTACTCCCGCTTACTGCCACTTGGATTTCTTTTACACCCCTTTTCCTACTTACCATTAAACTCGCTACATAATTTTCCATCCGAATTATCGACATGGCTCAGGAAACAGCTATGGCATCAAACAGCTATGAAATCTCGAGCAGTACAATGAACAAGGACGAGTTGATGGCTGTGTTCTGCCACCTTGAAATTCGCCAGCACAGCACATACATATACACACAATCCCAGGAGAGGAGAGGCAGTAACGCGGGGAATGGAGTTAATGTATGGGAAATGAAATGAAGGTAAGCCAGTCCAAGCGAGGTAATTTTAGTGGCTGAATGAGCGAGAGGAATTGGGCAATTTGCGCGCCTCTTAAATCTATCCTTGTTAAGCATTTAAGAGAGAGCCCATTTTACATGACATATTTTTACGTAGTTAACTTGGGAAATACTCCACGGCAGTTTGTGCGAGAGGGAGGAGGGGGCGGGTGGTAGTAGACCTATCTGAGATCCAGACATCCTTCCCGATTTCATTAAGCACGGTGTCTCAACACGAAGGGGTAGAGGAAAGGAAGAGGCTTGGGGAAATTTAGATCGCGTGAAGGGATTCGAGAGAGAAATAGCGCGAGCAGAGAACAAGTGAGATTGAAAATAACAACTGGGAGAAAGCTGGAGAAAGTCAAGGGAAACGTGTAACCTGAGTAATAAAACATTCTATACGCCGCTCTCGCAATATGAGATTGTACAATCACTTGGACGTGAGTTACGGTCAACAAGAGGAAGAGGAGGTGGTGGAGGATAATTGCGAGTTCCATATAAGCGTAATAATGGGGCCGGCAGAGACAGAAGAGGGAGCAGACCGTCATGTTTTTATCCTAAAAATTCATCTTAATTGGCAAATGGTTTAGTGTCTATTGCCCTCACCCGATGACTCCCTGTAAATGAAATACCGATCGAGTGTGTGTATGTGTGTGTGTGTGTGTGT
>VRMD01001919.1:0-15007 GCA_009872375.1 Sminthurides bifidus | reverse complement strand
ATATCATCTCATCTTTCATCTCATCTCTGGTTATTTAGCACCTTTTGATTCCATGCACTTATACCGTTCACTCATGTAGTACACACAGCATGTTTTCCGTCGTCTTGGTGCTCAGAAGAAACTGAACAATCACACATCCGTCTCTCCTCAAATCAGAACTCTGGGGTAGGAATGAAGACGACGAAGAAGAAGCTGTAGAGTGAACTGAAGGAGTTGAGAGAGTTGGAAAAGTGCTGACATGAAAGAGTGATATTTTGAGATGTTCAAGCTTCTGAACTGGAAGTTGGTAGGAAAATAGAAAATACATAAAAAACATGATACTTGAATCAAAGTGCCGAGTCACCGGCTATTAATACAACAAGGAGAGAAAAAAGAATTTCAAAAAGAAAAGCACAACAAAGAAACAACCTTACTTCCTTTGGTGCTAGGAGAAACGATCAACGTTTTCAACACCTTCCCACAATCACCTCAGCCACCAACTTGTAGAGCCAAAGTCATCCATCTCCTACACATCATTACGTGAAATTATCTCAAAGTCTCTCTCTCGAGTCTATTGCTCGTCAATGAAGGTTACCAGTCAAGGTACTGGTCTTCAAACTGTTTTAGGCTCTTCGTTTAGGTAATTGTACGTACAGAAGTTAATGCACAGCTCTTCGATCACCAAGCTATAATTGTAACAGCACAAGATTCCTAATATTTCAACTTCGGCGTTAACAGCTTACAGTTTTAGCTTTTTAATTTAAAATACTGCAGCATTATGGAGAAAGACACCCAAAAGAAACTTTAGCCAGGAGGAGAGCAGTCGCCAAGTTGAAGTCCTGTACCCCTTGGGTCTCAGACCCTTATACCGGCTGAATGCAGAGATGTAGAGACAATTGGCGATGATTACCGTATTTGAAACCTGCGTTAGGATTTGTAAATTCATTACGTTTAAACACACTAATTCGGTGCACTCCTACTAATGTGAGGACGTGTCGGCAACTTTCATCTTCGCCTCCACCGCTCCTGTCGTCCATTAGCGGCTGAGGTGATTCTGTGATCTTTGTGTCCCTCCTTTGATTTTGTTTGCCTTTGTCACTGCATCGCAATGCACTCCTTTTCTTATTGCTGCTCGGTCTTACAAACTTAAATGCATGTACATAAAACAAGAGTCTTCAAATCTTCGCTGCGTTTGCCCAGTGCTAAGCTCAGTCTCCGTGAATTCACACCATGTCATTTAATAAACTGTTCTTTGATGCAGAGGACAATAAGAGACACATTTGTCTTCCTGTGTAGATGCTGAGGACTGAGACTGGCGTCGATTATTATGAGCGATAAACCAAGGCTTTCAGCCAAGGAAAACAAACAGTGAAATTGTTTAGTTATAAAATCGTCTTGGTGACATTTGAATAACTTTTTTCAAAGCAAAGTCACAAGGATTTGTGGAGGAGCTTAAAAGGTCCACGGAGTGGAAATTAGCTTCAAGCTACCCCACTGCTGTAATAAAGCTAAGAAAAGGCTGCTGAGAGATAGCTTAGGGGATGAGCTAAAAAGCCAGGCCTACCTAAAGAAATAATTTTGATGAAAGAGTCGTGATGTATCGTGACAAACACAACGTGTAATTACACCTAACTACACTGTGTAAGAAGAAGGAGGACAAAAGCCAAGGGCTTTTGGAAAGAAATTATTGCGAATGTGTCTCCTACTTTTTCTTAATGGTATGTACGACGATGCATTATATGTGTTCGGTAGTCATTACCTTTGAGAAATATGGTGGTACTGCAGATGTGTACAAGTTGTCATGGCAACGGTGGCTGGAGGACAAAGATAGAGTTAGCCGAAAAAGTTTTGGAAATGTCCGCCCCTTTTTCATGCCTACCCCTCACAGCAACGGGGACCTCGGCGGTGATATGCGCTAGAACGATAGTAAAGTTAACAATAGCGCGATAGGGCTGGTGGATGGAGCCCTATAGCGCAGAGGTGGAAGTATCCCGAAAATGCAACGTGCGAAGAATCGGGATGCGTAGGGGATAGGAAGATCTAGATGGATAGCAGAGAGGCATATGTGGGGCAGATAGACGCGAATAAGATATAAACCGATGTGCTTCGGTTCGATGCAGTGGCTACCTGTTATCGTAGTGCTTAGCTCTATATGAGTGGATCTGCGAGGTCTGTATCCCAGCAGATATTGCGAATCAAGCACATGTACATGTAAAATTAATATACTTACGGATTCAATTACAACAATAATTATTGGAAAACCCCTTAGTGATATAAAACGTTCTTGAACATAAATACTTAAATAATATAAGCATTAATACTAGAAAAAATATCAATAAAATTCTTGAAGGAGAGTAGCTGAGCATATAAAAAACGTCTGGAAGCCATTTACACTGAAACTGCAACTGCTAACCCAGTAACAAATGTATTTTAAACGACAGTATCAAAACATAAAATGAAGCTCTCGGCAAGACCTGATTTTTAAGAAATATTTATGAAGATACACGAGGGATGAACAAAAACTATTATAAGTTTCGTGAAAGATTCCCCAAAATGTGTTCTTGAACTCCGAAATCAGCCATTTGGACCGGGTTTTCTCCAAGATCAAATCCTGTAATATTAATTAGGCAACCAATTACGCAAACAAAACACACACATTGACATGTTGTCTGAAAACGTCGATATAATTTTTCTTGAAAGTTTGATTCTCAATTGGCCATGGTTATATAATTACTTGACAAATACTACAACCCCCTGTTTGATTCAGCTTAGCAAATGTAGCAAATCTTCAAATGCTATTAGGTGATTCATGACAATGTTCGGCAGTTACGTACTTTTTACTTTCACGAAAGGATGTTGTCCAACGTATCGCAGACGAAGAGGTACTTCATATTTCGGTAAACTTCAAACTTTCAAGAACGTTCGCTAACATCCAGTAGCCGTGTCTTTCTAAGGGCCAAAGATTTACCTCAGGGAGTCTAGTTTTCACCTATCAAGAAAGGTATTGTACATTACACCACTTGCTGCTGGCAGAAGATTGCTCCTATAAAACCATGTACAAAGCAACTTGAAATATACTTTAATCAACCTCTGCAATGTCAGAACTTTTTCTTGAAAGATTTAAATCACCAAAGTATTACCTCGACAGGTTTTCCGTTATTGGGTGCAGCTGGTTTCAGGTTAGGTGCTCATATCGAAACGACGACATTCAAAAGTTGGATCTGTTATACCAAAAAGGTTTCATGAAAGAGACAAAACTTAAAAACCGTATATTACATTAAGTCATCAACAATTGTCATTGAGCTAATGATTGGTCGAAGGATAGTACTCGCTTTACTCACAGATTTCTGGAAACGATGTATTCATAAACCTAACGAGAAATTTCACTCAGCGTACTTGAACTTCGGCCCCGTAAATCATCTTTCATGAAATTCTAAAACAAAATATTTGAAATCTTGATAAAATACAATGTATGGGTACATATTATCATCATTTCAAATCGAAAGCAAAAATCAGTTTTTAATCTAAAACGCGGCTGCGTGGAAACCTTTGTAGCAAACAATCGCAGAAGCTAAAATAGGAAAACCGCATAAACCGATTGGTAATTTCAAAAATCTTCAATTCAAGAATTAAAACTATTAAATTACTAAAGGAGGAACTTACCGGAATAGCAATCATTTGCAATTGAGTATTACTTCGTTTATTTCATTCGGTTGCTGATTGGACTGGTATACGAAATTTCATTATCTGACTCTCAAGAAAACTTTAATTTTTTGAGCAATAGACTCATCGAACGGTTTTATTAATTTCACATTTAATTAAGTATACTTTAACTGCAGAATGTACATTTCGTGATTTGCGAAATCAAGTGAAAATCATCCAAGCCATTTTCCCGCCGCCAGCTTTTAATCTGAATCACGTGATTATTCACATCGGTTTTCCTCTTAATTTCACTATAGTGCTTCCAACAACCTCTTTATCTCTACATCTATCGTTCCCCTGCCGTTCACCCGCGCGTCTCGCCACTGCGATACATCTACATCGGTCAAATCGCTACCGCTGTCGACAGAGTTCCACGATTTACATCGCCCTCGATCTATTTATGTCTTTGTAATGCCTATATGGGTCCGTACATCACGACCAATGTGCCGAATTCCGAAGATTTCGCACATCGGTCTTTACCCATTTCCATCCACCTTTGCTTTGCGGGGTAGGGAAGGATTACTTTCCTGATAATTTTAGCCATAAAGACGGCGAAATCGTTTGTCAAAGTCACCTTTCTTGGACAGGTTTCATTCTTCTAAGTACACGATAAGGGTAACGTTTAACAGTAAAAAGCTCAGCTCATCTCAGCTACTGGATCGTTAGCAGTCGGTTGCTATAATTGGTACGGCTTCTTATAAAATGTTTTAATGGTATGTCTATCCCAAAATCTAATCCCATCTCGTCTTCATACGTCATTCTCGTCACATCATCGGAGGTGGGAAGGGGTAGATGGCATGGTGGATTATGAATATTTGGGTTTTTGTCATCTGCGAGGAAGAAAAGGCTATGATTTGACAGCAGACTTTGAAAATAGAGAAACGCATATTTGTTCCTTGATTCACAAATAAAAAGCGTGCTCATTAATCATGTGAGCCAAGGACCCGACACGAATTTCATGACTTGCGCTTACGTATGAACGACAAATTAAAAAATTTCTAACACCAGTAGCATTTTTCACACGCTTTGGGTGTGAACTCAAGTACGGTGCAATCAAGGAGTTTGACTACCAAAAAAACCTTACTTGCAGTATGTTGAACTAATGACAATTAACTTTTGGAGGTTGCTTTGCAGCTAAGCTATTCAATAGTAAAGCGATGTTTGTACTTGGCTCAAACTACTTTAGAATCACTGTAGTTAGTAGCTAGAAACAGCAAAAATTATCACTATCCGGGAATCCAATGCTAACAATATGGCATTTATACATTACATGAGACGGAACATCACCTGAAGCCGTTACAGACACCAACTAGCGGTCTGGTGACACTAAGCCGAAAATCTCATTACATGGTCTCACCCCGCCATTGTACAGGGTTTGTGGTGTAAAAGAAGCGTCAAAATGTTTTTGATGCCAGCAGCCAGAATGATTAATTAATCCTGTGGGAAATAATCCCGGATTTCCTTCTCCTCACCTGATTCAGCGTAACACCGTCATGTCATGAGACACGACACATGCTTTTTCAACGTTCGATCATCTTTTACACCTGTGCGAGTCGCTCATTAGGCCAGGTAAAGACTGAGTAATTCCCCCTGCTTAGTTCCAACTCGGAATCTTTGTAGGTAGAATCTGTGGATTTGGATCACATGAGTCGCTCATTAGAACTGCCAGAGTGTGTTCAAAAAGGCTATCATTTGCTGCACACGAATTTTGAAATTGCACAAGGGAATGAGATGAAGAACGTGTTCTTGAAGGCTGTTCGTAAGTGTAGTGCTGATGAATTGGACGGCAATGGTACAAATAGTTCAGAGCCTGTTTTTCTGTTCTCTTCACAACCCCATTCTGTGCTCTTTAGTTCAAGAGAAGAACGAGATGATCAGCCGCATCTCTTCTTGGTCCGTGTGGGGGAGGAGATGACCATAATTTCGCCACGACTATAGAAAAGCTCCGCCTTTGCCACTCAATCTTCTGTTCTGAGTGGAGAGGAAGGAATTTCATATTTTCGCATGCTCTCTACAACGACTACAGACCATGTACACCAAACAATTATTGGGAGCAGAGCCAAGAAATCTCAAAGTTCAAGAACACATGAGTTTCTTTGAAGAAAAGGCTCTTTTTGCTCGGCTCTGCTGACTTTGGTTCGAAAGAATTCGCCTTGCGCTTGTTCGCCATCTTGCATTAGAACGTGTGCTAGGCGATAGACAGACGTAGAATAAATGCTGAACTTCAACGGAAGGGAAGAGTTGAAATTTTTTATGATTCTTGATATCCTCAACTCATTCTGATCGACATCGAATTCTAGTAATTAAACGATCGGAAACTAGTAACGTACATCAACGTTATTGTTACCGTTACCCTTATTTTGAGCGTTACTACTTACAGAGGTAGACTCACAGTCAGCCAGCCAAAAGCATAGCAATAGCATTACACACAATGATATCACACATGGTCAGCGTCATCCCCATGTCCACGTAGCCAAAGTTCCCAATCATGATTCGAACGGGTCGCAAATGTGCAATTTCTCTTCTCGTCACTGTCGGTCTTGTGGCCAATGTCCGCAGGAAATGAGAGCTGGTGGTATGAACTTGTGCCAGCGTCCAGAACACAACCAAGGTGATCATATGGGTCACGAATCCTACTGACGCTAGAATGACTCTTGTCAGCCCCTCCAGTCGTACTAGTCCATAGATGCCGAAAATGGTCAGGGTCATGAGTAAATTCTGCGCAGTGGTGAGGAATATATTTGAAACGATCCTATTCACCTTGGCAAAGAGCAGATCCAATTGTTGGTAGGTGCTAATCAGCAATTTTGGATCGGAAGATTTCTCAGTGGCGATCGAACTGTGGAAAAATTTGAAAGATTCGGTATTAGTAGATGTCACTAACTCCGTATATCAAAAATTGTCGATCAAATCTTGCACCGAACTTTGTCAATGTCGCACCTGAGGTACTTGAAAGCAGCCAGGCATGGAAAGAAGGGTGCGAAACCAGCAGCGAAGGTTAGTGCACCAGTAGCGTAAACAACGGTCATGTATAGGAAAGTAACGGATGTAAAATTTCGCACTGTTCCGCACCAACTTCCGTAATTAGTTGGAGTGATGTACGCAGAGACGAAGATTTTCCATTGTGGCTGAATATAGGAAGCAAGGGTGAAAATAAAAGTAAGGAAAAAGATGGCGAAGTAAGCCCACTCTGTGTGCAGCTCTGCGACTTTCACCTCCATTAGTTTTACGCCCTGGCTCTGGCACCTGGGGTACGTCCTAGTGAATCCTGGAAAATGATTGTACGCAAGTGAGTTAAACTCAAAGGGAAAATTACGCCAACTGCTATATGTAGAAGCCTAATTTGATGGTGATACATACCTTGGTAAGAAACGTAGGACGTGGTTTATAAATCCAGACAGCTCAACAACTTTCAGTTTGAAGATAAGCTGAAGTGCAATCGGAATTGTAAAGTACGCGGCTCCATAGGCTACCTCCAATGCTTCAGCATTGAGCTTTTTCATAGTTTTGAGGGGCTGATGCCAACTCTTGATGAAAACTTGCATGAGAAGGAAAGTGACGTAGAAAACGATTGTGCTTGTCCCAAGCCACCAACCGAGGTTTATGCCTTTGCTCTGGAGGTATTAGACCAACCCCCCTTCGGTCAATCTTGCAACCGTGAATTCTGGCAGCACATCCAGGCTTGAGTCCGATGATCATTAGCGATATAAGCTTTGTCGTGAAATAAGGTCGTAAGGTGTCCAAGCTAAAAGTTTCGAATACTAGCGATTCCTCGGGGCTAAGAATTCTTTGGCGGATTTTCTTCAAGCGAGTGGCTTTTGTTTGGGTAACGCCAATTTTTCGTTCGGGTCTGAGACCCCAAAGTTTCGTGCGCAACTTTCGTGTGAGCGTTTTTGAAAAACTAAAACTGAAGGATAACAAGCTGGAAATAACAGTACAAGGCTTGAGATAATGCTGCATTTACTGAAAAAAGAAGTCGTTTTTGGACCCAGAATTTTTTTAAATTCCGGAAGCACTTGAAGTGTCGTGAAAACCGGATTTGTCTTCTTTTCAATGCTTGGAATACTTGGACTGGCGAAGGCATTACAAAGTCACAGTCCTCGAATGATGAAGGATCGCAGGCTTCCAAGAACTTCTGTGCTGCTAACGGTAAATGTGCTTCTGAGCGGTTTTTGGCACTGACAGAAGCGACGGACAAGAAATTCCGGTGACCACAGCAGTCTGAGCAGATTCTCAACCACCCAATAGACTGGGTAATAAGGACTAAACCCGAATAGGCCAGAAATTGTTACTGACGAATGTTAATTTTCTAAATTGGAGCATGAGGGAAATTGGCAATTGTTTAAATGTTCGATTGAGGATCATCATGTTATGGCATTTACTTAAAAGTATAAAGTATCCCGACCGGGAATCAATTTTCTCATCAACTATCATTGATTGATCCATCCTTTCATTTCATAAGCTCAAAAACGCTTTTGCTCCATCGATGTTTGCATAAGGTCAATGTTAATCGTGGAATGCTAGTTCATTTTTGCTTACATTTAAAAGCTAATGATTGTGAAATGATACCGTAAGCTTATACATTTGCCAACTGTTGCCTAGGTGCCTTGACCTTTTCAGGTCAAAGGCAGCAAAAGGAGCTAAGCTATTGCATTTACATGTACCCCATTTTCTCCAAAAACCAGTGCTCTCAGATTAGTGAGAACCCCCGTTGTCTTTGTTTACAGCTGCAGAAAACGGAGGAGATGACGAGAAGAGCCCGGGGGGTGGCAACAATCGCAGGTGGACTGAACCTGAATGAGAAACCGATGAAAAGACGACGGAAGGATGGTGGCAGCGGTGGAAATCCAGACCGAGATCGAGGCGAGAGGTCCAGTCCCAGCGAATCTGTTCAAAGTGACTCAGAAATCGGGGTGAAGAGATCACCCCCTCCGCCGCAACATCGAAATTACTCGGATTTCATGAGAAGCCTTGCTGCTAAATACAACCATCTTCCTGTCGAACCGTAAGTCCATGTTTAATAGCATGATACGTCATTTTCTTCGTGATTTCTTCAAGTACGAAAGTAATCCAAGGGAATGTTCCTTTACAAAGCAAGGACTTGCATCATTTGGATTGCGTACTTTAACTAGGCTTCAAGCTAGGCTGCCCATGAGATACGAAACTATCCAACATTAAATTTTTCCCAATTACCAAACATTGCATTACAGAAATTAAATCTTTCAGAACGATTCCCCAATCAGCCGCATCCCTCTTCAGCCGGCAGCAGCTAGAAAACAACCGATTTCTGAAGCAATCACTCATTGACATGTCGTCCACAACCGCGTTGCTCCAACTAGTTCGCTCCGCAGATTTGAAGAAATATCATCAGACGCCCCTGGACTTGACGAGCTCAAGCAACGTGACTGCCAATGGTCCCAGCAGCAACAACAATAACAACACAATTAAAAAGGATTCTTCTTGCTGCTATTCTCAAGAAGTGACGGCAATACTCAATTGGAGTGTGGACGACGTTTGTCGCTTCGTGTCCTCCATTGATCTCTGCAAAGAATACGTTGATGTAAGCAACAGCAAATGAATTGTATTTTTTTCTGTAGTCTTCAATCCTTCATGCTCTTATTACATTTTTTTCATCTTTAATGCATCACTTTTTGTTGCCCTGGACTTTTCAACACCTCCCTCCTGCTCTCATTCGTTCCTTGCTCTCAACCTGCTCCTTCCCAATCATAAAGAGTAGTCGTCATCATTGGATTTCTTCCAAATTGACTTAAATAGTCCGTACTCAATCAGACCGTCTGAAAAGATCTTGTCTCTCCCAAGTCAGTCAGCTACAAGTAATGATATCAGTACAATGCAATGTCTCTTGCTTGTATAAATACAAGTAAGCATACTTGATTTAATCTACTCAAAACGAGCGAGAGAACCTCCCATGACTCACGCCTTGCTAATGGTATCATTTTCTTGGGATCAGGGATGACAGCCGAGATGTAATGATAGCCTGTAGTTCTTAGCTCGGACCGACTATGTTTAAGTGCCTGCAAGTTTATTTCTTGCTAACCTTTTAATGCTCTGGTTCCTGTGGGATTTTATAAGACTAGAGTCAGGATTTTATCAATGCTGCAATAAAACGAATGCGTCTTTCTCAAATTGAGATGGGCACGGCTTCATGAACATACCTGTAATCAACTCTGAACTGAACTCTGAACTGGGAGAGTAATTAAGAACAGGTGTTGACGTCTTGCTCTTTACAGTCTTTCAGGTCGCAGTGCATTGACGGCTCCGGCTTGCCCCTGCTAACAGAGGAGCATTTAATCGCAATGGGGATGAAACTCGGCCCAGCTTTGAAATTCCTGTCGGTGCTGAAACGAAAGCTCGGCAATTGCATCGTCTGCCAACACTGTCCTCAATGTCACAATCACAACGGCGCTAACAGGGAACCCAATCATGGATTTAACGCCAATCTCAATAATAATAACAATAGCATCATTCAGTAGGCGTGTTCCATAAAACTCCTTTGAATCTCGAGGACTAAACTGGTTGAAAACTATTGCTTTCTGTAAAAATACATACGCTGAAAAGTCTGTGCTTGTCATGTCATAGCTTTAGTGTTGCTAGCTACCGAATTGTTACCACGAAACGTTACCACAGGGTTGTTGCTACGTGTACAGTTAGAAGGTAAAACAGTTTGGACAATGAGTGTGAATCGAATTTTAGTTACCAAAATCCATTGTTACGTTAGCGTAATTTTAGCCAGTAGGTTTTTATTACCGTTAATGGAAGTTGTGCACATTAGTTACAAACACGGTGGTACAGGAGTTAATTTGTTTAACGTCATATTTAGAATTAGTAACATAGATTTAAGGTCAATCGACTTTTGTCTGCAATGCATCAATACAATCAGTATTATTAATGGAGACGTCATATGCCGTCAGTTCTCAAGACCAATGCTCTGCCTTTCCGGTCATTTGTACCGTGAACAAACTTGGTTGTCAAACCATAGGACATTCTGCCGCCCTCTGGCGTTCGAAAGGAATTAATTGTTTTAGAGAGCTAAAAGTATATGAGTTTAGTTGTGAATTTTACTTCCGTGTAATTTTACCTACGCCTAGAATCGATTTCACTAGGAGCACTAGAGCACTTTAGCAAACTGTAAACTGAGAATATTCACGGTGTGTTTTCCTAATCCCTGTAGTGATAGAATTCAAGCACCAAGCATGGTGTTTTAATGAGTTGCAATTATGTTAATAATTAGGCTTTTAGTTTACACGAGGCTTTAAGAAGAACGCGAATTAGCCCACACTAGTATTCTCAATTACCTGCACTGTTTCCTCACGCCTCAACAATTATTCATAGATGTCAAAGCTCTGGCTGCACTAGTAGTTTGTAGATTTCCAAATAAGTTTAAGTTGTAACGGTAAAAATCTAGAGCGTGGGTGATGAAGATGGCAAGGATGGCTAAGATTGCAAAATTAGTACGCCTTGTACGCTCTAGGTTAATTGTTTAATACCTTTAGTCCTGTTGGGCTACAGAAATTGAACATTTGCATTTACGCTGGACTGGAGGAAGTTCAAGCTGACGGTGGATCCAAGTTACCTTAAAGCTGATTTTGTAATGTATTATAGCAATGACACAGTAACAGTTTGATATTAAAGTCAAGTTTTGCAGAAGCAAGGTCCTGCGTCACCATGCCCTGGTTCTTGGTCGTGCAATGGAGTTGGTGCATGAATGAAAGGAATTCATTGAAAAACGGTTATTAAATAGCAGGGACTGCCATACTCGCTCCTCATATGACCAACCCTATCTCAAGAGGTGAGCAACAAGGTGATTAGGTTCGATGCAATGATGTCCACCATGGTCAGAAGCAAGCCTTGGTCCACGAAGCCGTACTCACCTACCATTATCTTGATCGGTCGAAGGGTCTTTAATTCCCTTCGACTGAGAACAGCGTGCCGTTTCCAGTCACTTAGGAGACGACTATTAACAAGCTGAACCCGAGCCAAAGTCCAGAAGACGACGAACAAAATGTTGCCACATACTAACCCAGTGACAGCCAAAGAATACAGCAACCAGCCCTCAAATCGGATCGACCCATACATTCCAAATATGGTGCATGCCAGAAGTATATACTGAACTGCGGGAAAGACAAGAGTAGCGCAACTCCGATTCACCTTATCGTATAGAAGCTGCAGTTCCCGGTATGTGAGGAGAAGTTGTCTGGGATCAACTTGTTTCAAAACTCCCACGGTTCTAAAATTTCAAAACCATAGTTGATAATTAGCATTGCAAGACACTAAATGCGTGTTGAAATTTTCAAGGGTCCAAAATCTCCGAAAGATACCTGAAGTTGCTCATCAGAGCAACATAGGGCAAGAAGGAGGTGAACCCCGTGCCGTAGACGTAAGCCCCTGCTGCGTAAACGTAGACGTTGTACATCATGATAGCCACGGAGAAGATCCGCAGGGGCAGGTGGTAGAACGCCGTAGGGTCAACGCTCAGGCATGAAAAAAAGATTTTTGTATGGGGCATGGCTGCCGTAAAGCCATTGAAAACCACCGCGGCAGCCGCAATACTGCCAAAAAACCACTCCGTGTACATTTCAGATACACGGAGTTCCAATAACTTCTCCCTTGTGGTCTTAGGTTTTCCATAGACTTGAAGGTAGCCTGTCAAGAATTTTGTGTCTTTAGTGGTATCTGCAGATAAAACCATGCAGCATTAAATGGAAAAAAGATTACTTTCAAAAAAAGTTAGCGTCTGATTCCAGTATCCAGTCAGCTCGTCCCCCTCGTATCTGAACGCCATCAAGAATACGATGGAAAGCGTCAAAAAGACCACCCCGAACATGAGCAACACTTTCTGGTCGTCCGACACCTTTGCCTTCTCAGGACCGAAGCTGTACCTCAGTGACTGAGCAACCATGAAAATCAATTGAATTGTTGCCATGGTAACCGCTGTCCACCATCCAAGGGTTGAGAGCCAGCATTTCCGCATACTTGCCCGTATGGCATGTTTTTTGAAATAGTAATGATGAACTCTACAAAAAGCTCCCACTTGAACTCCGAAAATACCCAGTTTGATCAACTTCAAACTGATGTAAGGCTCCAGGGAGGTGAATTCACTAGCGTTGGTTTCTTCACATTGGTCAATCTCATTCTCAGGTCTAAAACATTCATCATCAGATGTGCCATGCGGACTAATTTCTGCTTCACAAGTTTCGAGTGGAATATCAGGCTCAGATTGTTTGATCTTGTTCTTCTTTCGGGAAAAAAACAGGAATTGTAGCCGCTTCATTCCATTGAATCCTCGGCGAGGACTGGTGTCTGATTCAATTTATGAGCGAAACACTTTGATATAGACTCCCCAAAGATGTCATCAACAACATCAGAAATGACAACGTCAAGTTTCATGAGTCTGCAGATTCCCTATGTGGCAGTAGTTGGAGACAACAGAGAGAAATCTGACGCACATCGACTAAAAAATGTTTACATGGCTCTACTTTCTTCGGCAGCTTGCACAATGAACCGAAATCATCCATCAAAACAGGATCAGGATAGCTGGAGCATTCCATGAAAAGAATTTTTCCCTGGCTATGGCGTGATTTTCTTAGAAAATGTCGGAAATTCGGATGATAACATTTAAAATTGACCTTATTGCCCTAATTGGGATCGGTTAGAACATTACGATCATCGCTCTCCATGGTTTATTTTGCTACAGGCTTGCTGCGGAACGCGATCATTAACTATATTCGTACTTCCCTAGTCGATGTAAAAATACAAATGATCAAAAACAGTATTTTTCCACGACGGTGTATTTAGCGGTAACCGGTCCAATTTAGGTAGCAACAGTCCATTCTAAGTACTAAATGCATTGAGCTTCCCTCTTTTAACTTTGTAAGGAAATTACGGGCGGTGTGCTCAATAAGGAATTTGAAAAGAACCAGGATTAAATTCAAAGCGGTTACGGTCCTGCGGCATGTTCAACGCTAGCTGGATGGGCAATTTGGTTTACTTAATACTGTTAGCTCGTTAATATTATATTTTACAACCAGTCGTAAGGACTTGAACATGAGAGCAAAGAAATAAGTTGGCAACGTGTAATGGTAGCTCGTAGCCAAAACTGTGTACAAAACCAGCGACATGCTCAGGCATTTTTTCCAATTTTGGCTACTTACTGTTATTTTCATCATGCATACACTTTTTTTCCATTTTGCATTTATTAAGGGAATATAAAGTTTTGACATGTTCAATCTTTTTTAGCATGTTGATGTCAGGAGCAATCAATTTGGAAAACATAAAACCTGAGCTATATAGCTATAGCCGACGTAGGCTTAACATTTATAATAATGAACTTCTCAGGCTGAAATTATAAGTTTTTGACAGCATACATTAGATGGAATCACAACCACCTCTGTTGCAACTATCGATTGCATTAAGAGTACCAAGTAAGGAGATAAACCTACAGATTTTCAATAAAAGCACGAAACAGCGTTGAAGAAACATCGAAGTGGTTTTGTGCCACCCGGGTTCAATTCTCCTGGTCGTTTCTGAAGGTTATCCTATGGGGCAATAAAACATTTTTTTAAATTACAACTTCAAACTCTCGTCTCTCTGCTCGCTTTCACTCGTAATGCGTAGTTCAATGTTATTGCATATGGCATATATAAGTCTTGAGGAGGGTTGAAAAAGCTATATTTCTTTAGTTCCCTCAAAATTTTTCTACAAAATGAAATTAAATTGTGCGTACCCCTGTTAAATGTCTCAACGCATGGTGCGAAGAATTTTCTTTTCCCAACTGGAGACTTTTGGTATTCTCTTCCCGATCTTCGTTGTTAGACTGGTTCTGCAATTTGTAAACCGGGGTAATACATACACAGCTGAATTCGAGTACAACAAAAATGACTGGGAACGTAAGAGGACCATGGCATATTCCAAACGAAATCTTCATGCCTTGCACTGTAGGAGATAAAATTTATACATTACCTTTACTCCGTTTCCTTTGACAACCTTCCACAAAGTTTGAAGCATTGCATTCGTCATCCCACTGGTAGATCTTCGATAAATGGCCTCCACCTGTGCAAAAATTTTACGTAAATGTTAGTTGGAGAAAGTCAGCGCTCTATGAGCCACATTGTTTTGGCTGGAAACAATAAGCCTTGGATTTGGATAACGTTATACTAGCGGAGTCAGTCATGAACTCTAAGCAGTTACAAGGTCGGAGGATTCGGATGTGACGTGAGTCCTCTTCTTCGTTTAACAATGTTAGAGTAATAGAAGTTATACAAACCTGATTACGAGTGATCCCAGCAACAGGTTGAGCACTGCACAT
>VRMD01001918.1:0-15008 GCA_009872375.1 Sminthurides bifidus | reverse complement strand
TGAATGATGTGTATTATGGCAAAGGAGGGTTAGTACGCGGCCGTCGAGTGGAGAAAAGTTACAGTGCGATGTATAGAGAATCTGGCGTAGGAGGGAATCAAATCTGAGATGTACAGCCTATCCGGCCCTCAACATGGACCTCAATCACGCTGTAGGCTGACAAGCTCTTCCTCCTAAAAATCAGAAGCTGTTTTGAATCACCTGTAGAATGATCATTTTGGTGCGTGCTTGGACTGAAGTGGAAACAGAAGATGTAGAGTCTGCGAATGCCCCAGGGGCTCGTCAGGAGAACAAGTTATGTATTCCTATTCCCCCGCGCCAGCACAAATGATTTTTGTGAGGATGAGGTAGTGTTAGGAGAAAATAACTAATGGAATGGGGACGAGGACAAAGGTACCGTTTGCGTGGCCCTGAGTGATTGTGCTCTTAACAAGCAGAAGATGTGACGTGCGTATTAGCAAGGGAATGATACCCACACTTGAAGGATAAGGGAACGGCACCACAATAATAGCCGGCCTAGGATGGAACCAAGGGCCGAGGAAGACGGGAAGATAATAATGTCCTATGAAGGGAGCCCTGAGTGTTTGCCCCAGGTGGACTGAGCCCACTGGGTGAATGTTTTTCCCGTGTGCACGTTTTTCCCGTGTGCTCATTTTTCCCATGTGCGCGTTTTTCCCACTGGAGCATTCTCAATGTGCTTGTTTTTCCCACTGGAGTATTTACAGACTTGTAAATACCTGTTTCTTGTTTTTCTCAGTGGAGCTTTTCAAGTGTGCTCCTTGTTCCATACTGATATGTGCTCTAGAGTAATCATCTGCGGACGTTGGTACAGTACGGGACAAGGCCGTTACTGAATATCGTATAATAATTTTGTCGTTTGCTGTGTAGCGCTCTGCAAGTTGCTAAATTCTCGTGAGATTTCCGTACGTTAGAAAGAGACCATGTCAGGGTCAGAAATTGCAGATATTATCGTGATCGAGGGGGAAGATTCCTCGGACGGCAGTGAAACGGAGCAGAATATTGTCGAATCGCATGAGAAAGAGCTTGGGATAGCTCCGGAAACCGACGAAGAAGAGGTCTGTGTAATCTAAATTATTTTTATGTTTGTCTTCGGAGCTGAAACCCTAGGGAAGCTGCCCTGAATCCTACTTGACCAGTGTATGTATTTGCAGGGAGGAACGTGTCTGAATGCTAGGGCGCTTACCGCGCAATTTGTGAAAAACAACCGCGTAGAACTATATCCTATACGGGATATTGTGGGGGTGGAAAAAGCCCTTTTCACGCTTGTATTTGCAGGGAGGAACGTGTCTGAATGCTAGGGCGCTTACCGCGCAATTTGTGAAAATAACCGCGTAGAACTATATCCTATACGGGATATTGTGGGGGTGGAAAAGCCCTTTTCACGCGTGAAGATAAAACCGCACTGCCCGAGATTTTAGTATGGACCAAATTATTGTAAGTATATTAAGCGAACATGTGTAAAAATGAAACGTACTGTGTATCAGATTAATTGATTGGAGAGTTAATAAATTTCAGCAACGCAAATTCGAGAACCACCCAAGCGGAGGTAGACTCCACGTTCCTGGATGCCGAAGGGTTAGAGAAATTTTGGGAGGCGGTTGATCACTGGGAATTTCATTTAGATCCTGGTTCGTTACTAACGTCCAGACGGAAAAATTTTGAGCAGCCGGAGCTGCATCATGAGCGTGGAGATCGACACCCGTACCTTGCGTTTCAGCCTGAACAGAAGAAAAATTTGGAAGATGTTGGGGGAATCGCGCTTGCGTTTTAATATCCAGTACATCCCTTGGCCGGTGTTACACACGCAATTATCGCCCAATGCCCTCAAGCGTGCTGAGAAATTCATAGGAAAAAAAAGGAAAAAACATAAACCGAATTTGCGTAAAGGAATTTACACAACCCACCACCTTCCTTAGTAGTGTGAAACCCGAAGAGACCGACCGTGGTGGAACGCTACGAGTCCCTACCTGGTGTCTTCAAAAATTACTTCACCGATTTACTGCGGCGGCCACATTTCTATTTTATGGGTTCAATCCCTTATGTGAACAGACATAATAGACGGTTGGAGGCTTTCGACGCCCTGCTTAACGACCCTTCAATCCCCTTTCGTCACTACGATTGCCGAACACCAGGGATTACAGCGTCCACATTCGTTTTGAATTCGGGCGCTAGCCACGCGTCTCTCCCGAAATTCGCATTAGCTCCCGAAATCTCGCACGGTGACTACATCGTCTTATGCGGGAACCGAATGGATGTTGTCCTCCCAGATCTAGGCACCATGATACGGAGCAATGCGCGCGTAGAGCCAATAGATGACCCTCTGGCAGAAGAAGAGGTAATTACTATGGAAACTGAAACAGATGGGGAAGAGCAGAACATACTGGACAAAAATCGAGAGGACATAGACTCGGAGATGGAGGTGCAGTGTATTAATCCCGACAATCATCGTATCTACACCACCATACAAATACCGGTGCATGTATTGGAGGACGAACAAGCATCCACCTCCAAGGGCACGGGTTTCGTGGAGCCAGTGTTCCTCACCCGCGAAATATACACCACGGAAAGAAACGTAAAACAAGTTCGAAAACTGAAAGGGGCAATGAAACAAAGCATGCTCGCCTGCTTATACTGTGGAGCCGAAAACAATTACCGGCTTTTTAAAAACGCCTACTCGCTGCGTCGGCACATCAAAGCGCAGCATAACAACGCGGCCGAACATTGCGTTTTATGCCCAGCGGAATTGCAAGACGTCAAATACCACGGGAATCTGGCCAGCCATCTAATGAAGTATCACAACGAAGACGCGAAGTGGCAGTGTAGCCACTGCAGGTGGAGGTTTGCAGAAAGGCGGACACGAAATTATCATCTACGGGTCTGCCGGCTACGCCCCGGAAACGTAACGCGGCCGAACACTGCGTTTTATGCCCAGCGGAATTGCAAGACGTCAAATACCACGGGAATCTGGCCAGCCACCTAATGAAGTATCACAACGAAGACGCGAAGTGGCAGTGTAGCCACTGCAGGTGGAGGTTTGCAGAAAGGCGGACACGAAATTATCATCTACGGGTCTGCCGGCTACGCCCCGGAAACGTGATCGATACGGACGGAACCGGAAGCAACGCAGAGTATGACGGACAGAAAGGGTCAAAAACGGGCGATGGAGACAATCCGGAATGGGGGGGAAGCAAAGATAAAGAAAATACCACGGAATCGGGGTCCTAAAGGGGAGCAGATCGGAATAGAATCGTAGAGAAGCGCGAATTAATACTGTATAAAAGCTGTAATCCATTGCTCCAGTAGATGAATAAAGCAGATTGGTCTTACCTTAAAGCATTCGAACCAAGTGGCGGAACCACCATTTTGTTACGGGTAGAAATTGTAGGTGCGTGATATTAGAGAGAGAGTCGGCCTATGTCGGCTGAGTAAAGAAGCACGTACACAAAGAGCAACCAGCTTGTGTGGCTGTAAAGTAGGGTTCAACTCAGTGCAGGGCTTTATTCACATCTTGTTCGTACCGTTTCCAGTCTCCGACTGACGTAACAAACCGTCAGTCCGGAGATTACCCCTTACGGGTTCTTTCATAGAGTTTTTACTCCGTACATACATTACATCATACCATAACACAAAGCCATCACAAAACAGTTTTCACCAGCCCGAGCTACTGTCCATTCCAATATGATGTAATTGTTGTATTGAGGCTCCTCGACGCAACCAAGATTGACACAGGCACTAAGTTACGAAGCTGCTGAAATTGTAAGGCCCGACTTCCAGACAGTCGGCTCGAGGTCTCGGTACCCGACCTCAGGATGGTCGGACCATTCCGATGATACCAGCTGACGATTGAGGTACCCCGTCACCTAAATGTAAGTGTTCCCACATTGGGTGAAATTGAAATTGGTAAATCTCGAACAGAAGTCGACATACGTTAAAATAATTCAAATAAGTGCTTTACCTGTCCTCTGTAGACAATGCCAATATCCATCATTTCCCTCTGAGCAAGTCCCACATGCGGAAACGGAGGAGTTTTTCATCCCGAGATAATGGGGATTGCCCAAGCAGGGAAATTCTCATGGGGCGCAAATAAAGAAACTCCTTACCTTTGAACAACAGCACATTAAGGTACAGTGCGTCAGCGGAGCGGAATTCTTCCCTTATGGGGAGCACTTGACGACTTGACCACTTGTCACATTTGTCGGATTGTCAAGAAGCCCGCACTGACTTACTACACAAAACATATTAGCGAACCAGAGATTCGCATACTTGCATTGACTCCTGCTCATCTCCTCAATCTGGTCACAAGACTCTAGTCTTTAGTAGTCTGATTATTATTGATCGTGTAAGGAGAACAGCATCAGTGTCTCAATATGGCATTAGGTGGACATTTTCTGTGGCAAAATTCTGATGGATGATCCCGTGGGTTTCTTCTGTCGTCGCCCTGCATCAGTAGCTATGTATTGCGTTGAGAGTCGCTTTCTCTTTCATTCACTCACCGGGAGGAGAAATCCAGCGACTGTTGCGGACCAATCGCCTTTATTTATAAGTGGTAGAGATGCTTTTTATCCAATGCGCCCACCACATCCGCCTCATCCTATTCCAAACAAATATCTGATCCACGAAAAATATATCACTTTATGCCTTGTCTTTGCTAATCCACCACGCGCCCATCATCGCACATTACTGATTATTTCCATTCTTCTCTTCCGCATCGTTGAGCGGCGAATCATACTGGGAGAGATGGCTAATTGCATGTGCAGAATACAGATTGCGGAGGAGAACCTTCGAGACGGTCCTTTGAATCAAGTGACAGTGCTATAAGACCAATGAGACTGTCCTCCCTTAATACACACCTTAATACCGCATCATTAGCGACAATTTCAGCCACGCTTTCCACCTAATCACACATGGATATAGATCTCTTGTACCCTATGCCCGTTACATTTCCCTTTACATCAACGTCAATTAAATCGGTATTCTATGAGGGAAATTCAACCTGTTCATCTAATAAGAGATAGTCGAATGGCTGGCTGATACCTTTTCATGGTACCGTTATGTCTGAACTGATTTTTACCGGGTATAGGATTTTTCAAAGGTTGTGTTTTGCAGTCACAATAGAAAAAATTCCTTGGAATGACCACAGCTTGGCTGTGGTGCTTGGCCTATTCCCGTGCACAGGAATCAGACAAGGAAATTAATTCTGACTAATTTACTCAAGGAACACGCTTAACATGGACGAAAACAAGGTTTGATTTAAGAGCATGGCAACCTTGTGTACTTAAAGTTCTTGTGTTTGCTCCAACGTGGACTTGAATCTACAAAATCGCTGAAATCACTACATCCTTCCCTCTCAATTGCTTTTGCTCCTGAGAACTGCTCATGTAAGTCATCTTCCTACTAATGGAATCTTAATTCACTTTCCGAGAAGCAGACATGTCAAATCTGCGCATTCTTCCCTACTAGAATTGCGTTGGGGTATGCAGACTCCTAAGATCAACACGCAAAAGGACCGTGTGCAATGCTAAGCTTCAAGACCATGTTTACATTGGGACTCATGATGAGGAACTTGCAGAAATTCACATCTTGGTGATGCTCACCTGATGATATTGGATTAGGCAATCCTTCTCTATTCTCCACAGATTAGCTGAACCTTGAAATCTGAAGATTAAGTTAGTAAAATGATGAGCATTCCTAAGGTTATCTTGACTTATTTGAAAATAAATTTCAGCGCTCATCCTCATCCTTACATCTTCATCTTGGATCTGATAAAATAGCATGCTCAGGTATTGTTCGCCATTCACGTGCACAGAGTCCGGTGTGTGCACGCTACTAAAAAACAAACGTGGGAAGATGCACAAACGTATCAATTCATTATAAAAGTATGTAGAACGAAATGTACTTACTGCTCTGGTATTTGTGCCGTATGACCTGACGTCTTCGTATGTGCTGTAAGTGAGATGCAACGCTGCATAGCCTTCAGGAAATCAAGCCAATCACAACATTATTGTAATCAGAGATAGAGATTTTGCAAAACTCTGACTTGTGCTGCCTGAACAGCGGGCTAATTCACAGTTCGAAGGTCAATGCGTTCCTCTGAGCTTTGTTTGTTACGATTCCCACCGAGACTGGGTCACTTCCATCGTGCCGAGCAATAGAATAAATGTTTCATCACATTTAAAATTCGCATTCAACTTGATAACACGAAGGAATTCATTCTCATCTGTCGATTCTAATTTCCTTGCACGCTAAACATCTTCACGTTCCGATCTTACTGATACATAAACCCCTTTCATCCTTTGCCTCATTCCGATTCAATCACAAGCATAGTGCCAATTTGTCAGCTCGGCGCTCAATTTCAAAGTTTATATTGAAGACCTGTGCTGCCGCTTCTTGTTCCCAGGTCATGTGATAACTAAGCCCTGACAGTTTGCCATGCCTGAATAGTTTTTGCCGAGAGTAGGGAAGATGCCAGAAGAGTGTCTGTGTTCGTTTCCAAAGTCAATTAGCTCGAGACTTTTGATTGATTAGCCATAGGGGGGAGGTGCGTATTTTCGTAATCAGCAATTACGAAGGCGACGCATTACCACGGGTCTGCCATTTTGCTGTTCAACAGCTTAGCATATGAGACAGGAGAAAAAAGAGCAAGTCCACAACAAAAGTTTAAAAGCCACAAGCAAATGCAACGTAATCAGTCACTGCATCTTTCATAAACATTAAGCAGGTTACATTTGGCACATTGGAATGGAATCTAGTCGGCAAAATGCACAGACTTGAAGAAAAACCTTTCTGGGGTTCATTCTCAGTAGAGATGATGCCAATGCATCAACAATGCAATACAACTTACCAAAGAGGTGCAGCCTAATGATGATTACCCTGATGACAATTTACCTAAAGCGATGTACTGGTGCATCTTCCATTTCTTCTTTACGACAATGGTTATTTTAAGCTCCAGCCTCTGTAGTAGCTTCAACTTCTACGTCAGCTTCAGTATGGTTGTCAATACAGGGAATTATCACTGTCACACAGACACAGCGTCATCAGCAACCTAATTGCAATTAACTGAGCTTCGAACTTGTGTTCAGTAATACAAAAGCGTAATGGCATGTTGGATCCCGTCCATTAGTGTTATTGAATTAGCTCACTACAATTACCTGTTCCCTGACTTAAGTTTTGCGACGCAATCCTCCTCTGTGTTTCGCCAAAACCATCTTTCTCCAATTCTAATTATGCAATCAGCAGCCCCTCGGGCAAGGTTACGTCAATTCACTTGCAGTAGTGTAGTGTCATTGCAATGCATTGTAGTCATCAGAGACATCAAATTCTCCTTAAGGGTAGAAACAGGATTAAGTTTATATACTAATGCCAAGTTAAGCTGTGAGGATTACAAGGTTTTAGCATCCGCTCAATTAAGTTTTGAAGCTGAGACATCTTTCATTGACTATCTGGGCACTGCATGTTCTTGTGGATTAAATGCTTGTTAAAACTGTAAACTTTGAGGTAAATGATCTTTTTTTGCTTGTAAACTGCAGCCCATAAAACGACTTGTTTTCGTTGTTGCAAATCAATGTTAATGCAGCTTTGAAAACGTATTTTGCCAGTATTTGTAAACTGCCATGAGTTCCATGTGAATCGTAAAATAGAATTTTTTGGCAAGCCAAGTTCTTCTGTTTCCAGCAATTTTTCAGCAATGCAAAAAGAGGAAGACGCCAAGCCCATATTTCATTGTCGTATATAGATTCTTTTCAATCTCAATATTAGCTGGCTAATGACACAACAATGCTGAAGGTAAAGGCATGGAAAATAAATCCCTGCAGAAGTAAGGAACTTCCTATTTTTGCAACAATCGCACCCAAGGGTTTCATTAGCCGAGCCGAAACCAGACATGAGAAACTATCAAAGCCAAGCCCGTGCTCGCCGTCACATGACCACTTGATTACACGTGCTGAGAATACGCAATTAACGGAAAATGTTGCTAACTTTTTTGCTCAAAAATCAATACGAGGGCTGACCTTCCAAACTTTGCAAAATTACATATGCAAGCTTATTACCAAACTGACAAAGCATCCGCTTCTTCCTTTCTTCATCTTCTTTTGCAGCTTCTTCATCTTCTCTCGGCTAATCTTCTTCAGGGTTGCATGGCATACAATTACGTATGCATGGTTGTTTTGGATCCCCTGTGGTTTTTTGATCATGTGTGCCTTGTTTTGTCCAAATACGTCGTTCTTCCAGCTTGTCAGCTGAATCAAAAGGCTTCTTCGAATAGGTTAATTTTGACTATTTGCTTTTGGCATTATCGACCTCTTTCAGAATTCAGGACTCAAGCAATCTGTAAATGATGTGCTTGAAAAGAGCCTGCACGCGAAAGAAAATGGTCTTTACAAGTTGTTCTTGAAAGTTAACTAAAACATTGGTCAAAGGGAGTAGAATAGCTTCAATGTTGTAGAATTTCAAACTTTTTTCAGATTAGCAGGTAAAATTGTACTAACTTCGGTCTTCATTGGCCCACAAGATTATCGCATGTTTTTATACAAGTTTTGGATCCCTTATAAGGATACATAGATGAACGGTCAAGCAAATCGGCTGGTATCCGGGCAAAAAAGTTGGTATTCGTGACCCACAAATGGCATAATTGCTGTTATTGGCAGGGAAATAAAAAAGCAATGGCCTGAAGCTCCCATGAGTTAGCAGATAATTTGCCTAAATCAAGATACAATCAGTGGAAAAATTACTGGAATCGTGTGCATGCAGTTTTAGTTTTTATCATCTTGTTCCAGGTAATTAATTGAACTATGGGTTCAAGTATCCATTTGGATCCTCATAAAAGAGATGATTTGTTTGCCTGTCCTATGATTCTGGTGTTCTATTACGAGCATTTACTTGGACACCCTATACAAAAACCATTAGAGATAGTTATAGGTTTTTTTTATGCAAGTTTCTGTTCCTCATTTGCCTGGAAAGATCACAAGCTTGTTGCCATGAGAACCAAAACGTCCAAGTGCATTGGATTCAACCAAAAAGTCAATCAAGTCTAGAGTTAAGCTCGAATGTCATTATAAATCTTGAAACCAAAAAAGGTTGAAGGGACTACGATTCTTTGGTGAATCCAGGATCGAAGAAAAGCAAAGTTTTCCTCCTATCTTATGTTTACGACTTTCTAATGTCACTTAATCTTGAAGGAAAATAAGCCATGTATTCAATTTAGTCATGTTTGAAAATTATACGACTTTGCCGATAGTTTAAGACCCGTTCACCTTGACATTAAGATGGTGCGAATGACGGCAACGTGATCTTTCCCCGCACATTTTATTTTTTCACACATTATGAGCATACCTAATTATGCATGTGAGGGGTCCGCATGATTTTAGTTACCTGACAAAAATTTGCGTAGGAAGGTGTGCAGCAAGGCAGAAAATGTGTGACATGTCTGCATGAAGGATACTACACCAAGGACCACACGTTAAACAAGTTCAAATTCCCCCAAATAATTTCACGACACGGTGGTAAAACATTAAAATTTTCTAATTACCCACTCTCTCACACCTGCCACGCAAACAAGAGAGCAAATCATACCTCCCTGTTACCTGTATTTGCATCTCATGACGTTTAATCACCAAGCTATTTATCAGACTCGATGGGGATATAAGTTGCAATGGAAAGACATGAAAGCACTAAAAGATTCGTCAAACTTCATTAACTCAGGTGATAAAAGTAATTTTGCGCATTTGAGCATGTCACCAAGTAAGCGTGATTCACTGCTGGAATTTTACCTACTTTTCTTGCAAAATTGCGTTTGTGACATTCAGTCCACCGTCCTATGCGTAACCACCAGTGCTTAATGTAGTCATAAAAAATGGAATTCAACAGCACAGGTGAATCTTCATTCATCAAGCACGCACCTTGGTTTCAGTTGCGTAAACTCGCACCTCTTTTTGTGACAATGTCAAAGGTGTTGATTTGCAAGGTTTCCGCCTCCTTGTGAGAAAATGATTGGGTAAACTCTCGCAAAAGTAATAATTGAAACTTGTAAGCAAAATTTTTTCATGTGTGCCTTAACACCCATAGAACAGGCACATGAAGATAAAGGAACGATCCTTTCTTTGAGAACGTCAATTGGAGGTGAAAAACGTTTCATTGAATCTTGGATTATAAAGTTTTTTTTTTAAATATGCACAACCATCATGGAATAGGTTCAGGGCTACTGCGTTTACCGTTAAATTAGCTGCCAAATTCGTGATCATCACAGTCTCTCCTGTGCAAGCCGTCTGAATTAAGCATACGGTGATTGATTATTGACTGCGTTGCTAAATTATGTGAGGAAACATGGAAAGAATGCAAATTACTCAAATTAAAAGCTAAAATTTTGAATGCCGTCAAGGCTACTTTTTAAACATGACTTGTTCCACAGTCCAATTGCCGAACTGGCCATTGGACACGTCACGATCGTCAGGTCACACGTTATGGGAATGGCGAATTACGACAAATTCCTCGCTTCCTCGGCATAAATAGGAATACAACTCACGTATGAGAGATCGCTGAGTATGCTTAAACGGCACCGGCTATTCTTTCAGCACTTTCAGGTAATTAATATTTAGCTAATTAGCGGTAAAATTACCGTGAGATGGAAAACGTATCATCAAGTAACACGAACGGTGGTGCGGTAACACGAAAAGGCTGAACTGACGGAAGGTAAAGAGCTGACAAGTGTTGGTTTGTAAGAATTGTAAGATGGTTAGTCTAAAAAACCTTGAAAGGTAAAATTAGAATTGGAAACTATTACTCACCTTTCATGTTCAGGTACATTATTTTTGTAATTGTATGTGCAATTTTCGATTGCATTTATTCGTTCCTGAAATCAAGTGTTTTTTTGAAAGCTGCGATTTAAAAAGCTCTATTACTCACCTTTCATGTTCAGGTACATTATTTTTGTAATTGTATGTGCAATTTTCGATTGCATTTATTCGTTCCTGAAATCAAGTGTTTTTTTGAAAGCTGCGATTGAAAAAGCGTATATTACAAATTACAAATGTAGGCAAACTGTTCCTATAGCACAATTAACGGTCCTTTTGAGCGCATTGTCATGGTTGTTAAACCAATGTGCATTTGTAATTTCGTCACTAAACAAATTAAATGTTTAAAGTACATTCATAGCTGTTGCTACTGGGCCTGTATGTTTGATTCTTTGGGTTTCGGTACACTATTTTACGATTCTAGTGGCGCGTCAAGTTTCAGCTTCTAAAACTGACAATTAACTTCCCTACAGTAACTAACATGCGGTAAATCACGACATGATTAACAAATTGTTGAAACAACTATTAGAAAAGTAGCAAAATCATGATTTCGACCAGGACCCTGGCTCACAGGTTGCTATCACATAAGCCTATTGGATTTAAATCCGACGTCGTTAATCCAATCAAGCTCTGTCAAACTAACACTAAATGTAAATATTAAATCAAGCTGAAATGGTTATCTCAGATTTTTTAAGTACCAAAAGTGTAAGCGTAAATGGCTTGAGGGGATGGCAATTTGTCCAAAACTGGTTATTATACTTAACTGTAATTATTAAGCTCGATTACGTTAATAACTGGAAGATCACAATCCAAAACTCCCTAACGATTCCAGGCATTCCTGCACTTGCTCCGAAATCCTCAGATTCTCCCACTCGGTGACTAGAAGATTGACCTGAGGGTACGCCGGACCCTCGGCCATTGAACTGGAAATGAAATTATTTTAATTAGAACTGTTAAATTTTGAAAAACCTCACGTTCATTGAACTGAATTTCTTTCCCTGAAGCTTAAAATCCACATGGGTAACGGCTACCAGAACTGACACTCACCTGGACAAGGTTGGAATCTGAAGCTGTCCAACTTCCTCCAAAGAGTCCATGTCCACGATCTCTTGAACCCGACTCTTGAAGTTTGTTAACATGTCATTCACTTTGGTCAAAATTTCCTGAAAAGAGTACAAAATGTGTAATCCCTTAGGTCTGTTCAGGTACAGGCTCCACGTCCAAAACAGCGAGAAAGGGAACATCCAGTGACCGTTGAAAAACCCTTCGTAATTGAGATTAACCTTGCTTTGGCCTCCTCTTGGACATTACCCGCTTCCAGCTATTCCAGCAGATTTCACTCACACATAGCATTGTACACCTTTCACCTTGAGGCAAACGGTATACCTGTCGTTCTAATTGCAATTATCAAAATTTTAACTCACAATAAGCGTATCCATTGCTGCATGAGTGCGGCTAGTTACATCAGGCATTGGTTCGGTGCAATTAGCGACTTTGAGCCGAGCTTCCCATAATTGGTTTGTTGTCGTAGCATCGCTGAAGCGTTCGGAGTTTGCAATCAAGCGATGAAACTCATGGCATCTTTCGGTAGCTTGCACCTGCTGTTAATAGACATTAGCAAATTTTTACAAACTGGATCATTAACAATTTCAAATTCATAGAAAATTTCAAAAAATGCTTTACTCAAGACAGAATTTACTATAAATATAGCTGAAACTTGATTGATTCTTCCGTTCGTTTATGAAGCCACACTCCAAGGACAATTATATTGGCTAACCTTTGCAATTAATTCGCCAACTGTTGCCATATCGTTCAAAAGCCCCTGCTTCATAGTGTGAATCTTCTCTGTTTCGTCCATAATCTCGAAAATTTTCAACTGCTTAGCCAGAATCAAATCCTGACTAGGGTCATTCCCATCCTCGGTCAATTTGCGCTGCTCAGGTTCCATTTTTTAATTGCAACTTGAAAGCATTTAAACTAAAGTTGCAATTTAAGCGAATCCGAAGCACACCTCTTAACCGAGTCTTTTCACCATGGTAACGTAGCACTTTGGGATTTCATGCACGTGCAAAGGTCACCTTTACGTAATCTTGGCAACCCATACACGATAATGATTGCAATTAACCCCTTTCGCAAATTCCAGCTTTGAATTTCACCCATCCGTTTCAATTAACCGTGTGACTTTTCGCAGACATTCCTAACCGATTTTCAAACCAAGAATCCCGGAACACACACCCTCAAGTCAACTTACGGACTGGAAATTTTCGACTCAAGGTGAAATTTTGAAAATTTTTCGTCACACTCACCCTTCCTCATCCTAATTATGCACGTACATGTTACGGCCTTTAGTCTCTATAGCAGTCCACGTTGGCATCGCATCGCATATTGCTCATGAGCGTCCCTCCTCTCTTCTCACCCAAACATCCACAAACGAACCTCCCGATTCCTCAGCATTCTTCCGTATAGCGTCCTAGTCCAAGGGCTTTTTCCAAAGACTATTTCTTGGCTATTTCTTCAATAGCCTCCCTGTACAAGGGACCCTGGAGAAAATAGACTCGCTGAAAATTTTCCCACCCCTTAACCGTCTTCTCATCCCCATCAGCTTGAAATTTCAACGGTCGATTGCGGATTATTCCTCTCTCGGCTTTAGAAATTCTAGCGTTCCAAAATCACATTCCGCACAATCCACCCAAGTCTTCCGGGGTCTAGCACGGCTGAAAGTTGCGGATTAGGACGCTGGAGACCTTCGTCCGTTCAACGCTGACCTGGATCATTGCCCACCCTCCAATTTAACGGCAGCAGGGTTGAAATTTGATTCATTTGCCTAAAACGTGACCGCCGTTGGACTAAATTAAATGCGGTGTCTGCCCACAAAAAGGGCATAACTCTTACAGTCCTAGCATGTTCTCCTACTTCTAAATTGGTTCATTGCAAGGCACCCTTGGGTCGTTCGGGGTTGGAGTCGTGGTTAAATACTTTATTAAGCGATTGTCGCACTCAAGGATCACACTTGTCATGTTGTTGTTGTCATTGTTTTTCTACCTGAGAGAGGAGCACCTCCGCATCATTATGTAGCTGCTGGTGTGTCGAAGCCCTCCTATGGGACGGGACGGAGCTATAACCCCATGCTCCAGATTAAGAACAAAGTTTTTAAAACCGAATGCTTATTTTAGCATATGCACTGGCAGGATTTCCTTCTCAAAGGACTCGAACAGACTTAAGGGCTAAAGCCCTTCAGACATACACATGGGACTTATGAGGAGAAGGGTGGAAGAGGATTTTTATTCCTCTTTCTCTGTGAAATTCAGCTCACATACTTGTTTTTCACCTCCGGCATCGGTTTTAACGGTCAAAAGGAGCAAAATTTCCAATTGTTTTCAAAATTTTCTCCTAGCATAGTCATCAAGCCGTTAAATCAAACTCCCTTGGACCTGGGCAAAGAGCATGGGTTCAAGCAGTGTAAAGCAAACGTGGAGCATTGGAAAAAGGTTGCGACTCACGTCATGTATTCTCATTTCTCAGTTTCTCTCCTCGTTTTGCTCAAAATGGCTTTGCCTCACACCACAACATCACAATAAAACGGCTTGACTATAGTAGCTCACCCCTGGCCTGGATTCAATTTCTAACGGCAGCAAATAATACCTGAGCAATTCAAGCAAAATAGTCCACGGTTGTTTTTCTTCCTTTGGACAGTTTGTAACGTGGTAACTACCTCATCAGTTAAACGGAATTCGGACGAAAGCAGCGAGTTGAACGTAACAAAGCATACATTCGGACCGAGCTACTGTGAAAACAATTGTTAGTAAAAGCTAGGGATTTTACCATACTATCGGCTAGTGTCCCAGTAATTTGAGATTTTCAAAGTGAAAACTGGTAAGATTTACACTTGCAAGCCTGTTTAATTTGATTTACGGATTCGCGTAGACATAATGGAAATATGTAAAAATTCTTAAGGCAACGCGCAATCTGCATTGAAATGACTTTTCTTAAAATGTCTTGCAAATTCCATTTTTTCCCTTGTTCTGGTTTTACACAGTCTTGAACGGTAACCTGAAAGTGTCACCTCTGCCTGCGTACTAGAAAGGAAAACTCAATTGCCATGGAGGTTGATGAGAGTGGAAATAGTTCAAGTGCCAGTGAAGTCTCAGAAGACTGGTCGTCCCGAAGGCGATCCACCCGCAATACCAAAGCAAAGGCTTTGAT
>VRMD01001917.1:0-15009 GCA_009872375.1 Sminthurides bifidus | reverse complement strand
ACTACATCCGAAGATCCGCTGGCAATCGACCTGTACCTGGTCGTACAGCAAAGAGTACAATCTAGTTCTAGTTACAGTACGTAGAAGTGGATACTCTTGGCTCAAAGTCATTGGTAAAATCAACCTAGGCTTCAACACCGACCTCCCCACAACAAATTCCACGTCATTTAATAATTCAGGATCCCATGCAGGAGTGAAATTAGAATGAAAAGCGAGGATACCCTGAGCAGAAATTGGGTTTACGTTGCCCTTCACTCTGCGAGAATCAGATGTCTGTCTGCAATGAGTTTTAGTTATTAAATGCGATTTACGAACGACTGTTCGGGATGTGCAGGCTCTAGCTCTATCAGCATTCAGCAAGGTTGCGAGCTTGTTGCTTTCCAGGGTAGAGTTTCAAGTGAGAGTTGGCGGAGTAATTGGATTTATACACGGTTGATTCCATGAAGCGCGATGCTGATAATGTGATTTGATTATTTACATTTGCAGTGGAAATGGTGTCTCCGACAAGCATAGTGCCAGAGGTTACGTCTAAACGGATTGATGCCATGTTTAATGAAGGATTAACGCCAATGGAGATCGTATGGGGTCAGCCGATGACTCGCGTAGTGGATGCCTACTCGTACTGGACATTAGAGATAAATTTAAAGGACAATTCTCTTGTGAATCTCAACTTCAGTTTCCCCTGGGGCTCCAACTGGGCTCTGCTATTCCGTAAAAACATCTTGCCCACCGTCACGCAGCATGATGTGGTTAAAATTATCAAAAACGGCCGTGTAGATCACAGAAATAGAAGAAGACATGTGCGTCAGACCGGGGAAGAGGACCAGTCCACGTGGACGCATTACAACTCGGTGTCATTTGCCAACAGCGACAATGCTTTCTCTTCCAGTGTGCTTAGCGGGGTGAACGAGGCTCGAAAAAGTAAAAGAGACACTTACAACCCCTTCCTAAGCAGCGGCGACTCGAGCTTTGCCCACATTTCCGAGTTTTTGGATAGTGGTAAATGGTTTCTACGCTTGCTCAACGATGATTACATGGAGAGACGCGTCAGGCTCCTAGTCTAACTACAGCCCCAATGCGGAAATTTCATGTCCACAGCAGTGTAGTGAAAACGGTAATTGTGTTCATGGGAAATGCCACTGTCTTGATGGATTCACCGGGCCTGACTGTTCCATTAGTAAGATGCAATCGTCTTTGAACATTTTTACATTACTCGCTAGTACATCTCTGTCCCCCACCCTGTCCCTGTATCTATGGCAACTGTCACCAATTGTAGAATTCCATTACCTCGAGTCAAAGTCCATTGCAAAGGCTCGAGCTGAAAATATCATTCCAGCACTATGCCCTGGAAACAGTCACCCCAAGTGACTCACCTAGTTCTTAGTTTGCAATTGCAATCCATAGCGACAATTGCAATCATCGCTGCACTACAAGCCTTAAAATTATTTAGAACGGAAACCCAAGGTGGCAGTCGTCATCACCGTCCAATTAGCAGTTTACGGTGATATGAAAAGATACGACGTCATGAAAGGATTTATTGAATTTATACAACGCTCATGCTAAAATTGTGTGTTTTTCTCCAGGCATATGCCCAGTACTGTGCAGCAACCATGGGCGGTACAGCGGTGGCGTTTGCCACTGTAATTTCGGCTGGAAAGGAGCCGAGTGCGATATACCGGACACGGAATGTGAAATTGCCAACTGCCACGAGCATGGAAATTGTGTCAACGGAAAATGTTCCTGCTTTCCCGGTTGGACTGGGGACTTGTGCGATCAACGTGAGTAGCATTTCCAACTTCTTTTCGCCAACCCATTAGAGCGTGTTTAAAAGCCTCCCATAATATTCCTCCGAAGAGAAAAGGAGAGAAAGTGAAACTGCCCTTGTACCAATTAGCAATTTCCTCCTGGGAATTTTAAAGAATGCTTGTACTGTTCAGCCGAATTATTTTTCCACTCCCACATTCACTTAAACGCACACCCATACTCTCTATTGCGAGGCATGTGTGTAGCCCAACCCGCCTTGTGCACGCAACGTATACCACTTTCCCTCACCCGACCGCAACTATCTTGTTAACCGCTCTAACCAGCTTAAATTATCGCAACATACGGAGCAGACGTTGCATGCTCACCAACTTTAATGAGACTAACTTCCAGCATGTAAGAAGGTGCGGTATGAGCTAAATTATTACAAGGATATGTGCCGAGCGCACTTTCCTGTCTTTCTGGCTTTTAACCTTCTCTCTGAGAGTTATGAGACCAGGGAAAAAGTTCCTAACGGCATGTCTGGCGGTATCCCCGTCTTAGAAAACTTGAGCAAGAACGTACCTTCACCACCCAGAGTTTAGCAATTGGAGCTGTGAAATATCATGTCTTACGATAATTTATTGCTTTACTTGAGAGAATGGAAAATACAGTGTCACTGCCGAATCACACGCCACTTTCAATAAATTCAAGGTCATGAAGAAACTTTGCCGAAGGCCAGCTTTTTGTCTCCTGCTTAAAATTCCTGCTGGAAGAATTTCCATCGACTACAAACCTTTCCCTCGTCAGTTGTGCTGGGCCTGCATTGAAATTCACTTTATTGCAAGTGTAGTAATAGTGTTTATATTCTGCAGGGTATGCGGACTCTGTCATCAGTTGCAGCGACAAACTTTGTATGCATGAAGGAATTAGGTCGTTTGGAATACGGGTATTGTCCTGCAGATAAAGTGAAGCAGGGCTGAAAATGAGAGGCTGGTAGAGTATGCTTGTGGATTTCTGCAATTGCAATGTAAATGAAAAGGCTGAGAAGCTATCAAGGACCAATTCCTGCCACTATTTCAGTAAATATAAACGGCAAGCCTAGTTCAGGAAACAAAGGGAATGAGAGTGGAGACACTCTCGTTGCCAAACTTGAACTCTACTTGAGGCTTTCTTGAGTACTCTTTTTAAAGAGAGCGCGAGATGCAATCTGATAGAATCCCAGTTATGTCCTTATGTACAATACACACTTGGTGAGTGGGTAACTTTCTCTGCTTTCACCACACTGGAATTGACGGCTGGCAAAAAGTCTGCATGTATAAACACAGACACTCTCTGCTCTCCCCCCTCACCAACTGTGCTGGCATCTAAACACAGCTCATCATCACCAGGAGGGGAGACGTTAGATTGGAGTGAATTTTTTTCTCTTTTACGTCCGTCTGCCCACTATTAAAGGCAGCCCTTAGAACAAGTTTGTGAACTGGAAGTAGGAGCGCTGGCTGCTTCTGTTTTATGTTACGTTGTCGATTCCCAGCCTGACACATTGCATCCTCTCGCCCTGCATCAAATATGCATGAGCTGATAAGAGAAAAGTAGATTCGCATACTCAGTCTTGAACGCCATCCCCGCTTGTGGTTGACATTCCTTTTGACGTCCAGGAACCCAAATGCATTTAGCTTTGTTGGTCGCCAGAGAGCACTTTCTCTTCAAGACTGCCATTCGCTCTTATGATGTTGCCAAAAGGATGTGCCTTTTCCCTCCAGTATTCAACTTAAGGTCTCTTTGGACCTTTGGTAGTTTTTGTTGTAAGTTTTTGGAAGTAGCACACTGTACTGAGAAATTCTCAGGTTTGCAGCTTTCAGTGCTTGGAACTGGAACTGGTCGAATGACTTTTCAAAACGGCTTTGCATCGGAATCTTAACCCCACAAGTTACAATGGCACAGCACTAGAAACTGGGTTGCTAAAAGTAGCAGATATTTTCGCCACTGTTTTTTGGTTTCAAGAAAAAGTAATATCCCTGAATCTCGAGATTATCTTTACAATCCGCTGAAAGTATCGTTGCAAATCGCAGATTAAATGTGTCAGCTTGCACCATTGTAAAAGCTGTTGCTATTGAATATGCAAAATCCAGGATATCAATCTTTTATTGTTCCCTTCTGACAGAACAGAAGCCTAGGACAAGTTTCATTTTCAGCTTTGCTTGTTCAGACTTTCGGCAAACACACAATTATCCTTGACATGATTACAGCTTGCATATGCGCCTTCCATTGTCATCAGCTTGAAAATTTCATCCACCCTGCCTGCACTACTTCTGCCATTTTGTGTCGACGTAGACGCGGCAAATCGAGAGTGGAGAGAACCGAAGGATTGGAAGCGTCTAACCACAGATTTCGCTCAAACTTGCATTAACTAATCACATCATTTGTAGCAATATGAGGCTCGGATACCATTCAATCTCTCCTGATGAAAAGATTGTCTGTCATCCAAGAGCTTGACGACAGTCATTGTCATCCGCGCCTCTCGCAAGACTATCAAGTTACGAAAAGCTACCGTGGCCCTCATTACTTCACTAGTAATTCTCACCGTATGCACACGACGGATTCTTTCCATGTGTTCCTCCCTTGTAAACCGAGCTGTTTTCTTTCCCCTGGATTCTTTGATAGCTTAAAAAAAGTTAAATTCAACTGCAATTCTTCCCGGCACGTTGTACTTTACCCGCTTTGTGGTATCGTAAACGTTACCGACTTGGCTTTGTGCATGTGTCAAGTTCCAAAGCTTCATTAAGCGTTACATGCTGGCCTCGACACGACAACTTGTTTGATTTACACACTCACTGGAGCCTGCGATGAAGGAGAGGGGATTGCTCCACAGGCTGCAGGGTAAAAGGAGGTGAGAGCAGAGCCTGAATGTAATGAGGGCGATAATTATACAGTGCAACTGGGAAAGGACAAGGAAGAGGATGAAACTGGATTCCTCGGTCTGTGGCCCAGTGACAGTTGGAGATGGGCGGAGGAGGGAATTGTAAAGCTGCGGGAGGAAAAGAGACTTGGACTCTGTCTCTCCTCTTGCCAGTTCATTCAGTGTAAATTGGGAAGAAAAGAAGGAGAGGGAAGGTGATAACTCCATTTGGAGCGGTGAAAGTGAGCTTCCATAGACTTTCACCTCGTTGACACACTGCTCGTATTTCCACTAAATCAGCATCACTTTCAGTGTGATGAATCAACTTTTACGCATCCATAATTCCTTTCTCCGGCCCAAGATTGAGTAAACATGTGCAAATGAGACGGGGAATCTTGTGCACATCTCTTCACAAACGGGCTGGTCTCCAACTCAAATTTGCATATCAAGTGCTCTTCTCGAAATAATGATGAAAGCTTTCCTCTCCACACAATAAAAATACAGCCTTGCAGAATTATCAGTTGCGTGTGCGACCCTCTCACAGTGACAAAGTTTTTGTCTCCGTTGTGGCAAGCTGAAGCACTCCTCCGTAATTTGGAGAAAGTCGAGAGTAGCCCAACCCAACTGGCATTGTGTACTTTCTCTCTCCTCTCTCTCTCTCGGGGCAAAGAATGGGTTTCAAGCGAACAAACTTGTAGGTCATGACTAACACGTGTAAAACTAATGCTGAAATGTTATCACCACGGACTTTTCTAAATTCCAGGCGACTGTTCCGATCCTACCTGTTCGCAGCACGGAGAGTGCGTCCAAGGCAAGTGTCTCTGCGAAGATGGATGGACGGGCAAGACGTGCAAGTAAGTACACAGCTTTAAAAATTGAGCTCCAATTTTATTTCCGCTGCTAGAGTGCACTGAAATTAAAGAAGGAGTTGAAGGAAGCATTCATTCATGTAACTTCCATGCATGTGTAACATATGCTGGCAGTCAAAGTCCCAACGGCTTCTGTTACATACGACGAGCATGCACACCTTACATCTCCCACAGCTTCCTAATTCTGCATGTGTAGTCGTGAAAAAGACGTTTTTCATACAACACTTGATTTATGAAACTTACACACACTCAGAGTGTTTTAAATTAATTCACTAAAAGACAAAAGTTTACTCAGAAAATAAGTAAGAGGACAGGAGCGTGAACTACGTTTGTGCACCAAGTCGTCTCAAGAGGGCACAGGTAGAAGGAGGGGTGACGTTCCCTCCGTTACCGACTTCCGTGCAAACTTACACTAACCTTTTAGACGTAGGTTACTCAATGTCAAAAGATGGTTCACCTACGAATAATCGGCTCGAGATGCACATAATTCACGCCATCAGCTTAAAGATTTTAGTACGGAGGAGCGCTCAGTGAAGGAATTTGGTAACGAAGAGTAATAACTTATTTTTACAGCTTCCCAGAAACTCTATTGGAAAAATGCTTTCCGGACTGCTCAGACCGAGGTGAATTTAGCACGGAGACGGGGAAATGCATCTGTCGAAAGCCTTTTATGGGACCGAACTGCAATGAAGGTGAGCTGTAACGTTATTTTACCTGAGATAATAGTATTCCTCTTGAGGAAACTCCCCTCGTCCACATTATCCTCCAAGACAACATTCATAAAAGAATTATCATCTGCGGTCGTAAAATATCCCAGCATTATCCTCTTCCAACGCTCCTCTCATCCGTCTCCATCGCCTTCACCCCATTATCTCCACGCTAGCGACAAGCTAGTGGCTTTCACCAATTTATCCACAGCCGGTGTCTGTACCAGGTCGCTTGTGCACCTTCCCTTCCTCGCGTGGTTGAGTAGCCAACCATATGACCATTCTGGAAACTCATCAACGAAGCACTAAATTAGATACAATTTCACCCTAAGGCTTATCCACCAATCAATAGTTTTATTTCCCACGACCGGAATTTATTACTAATTTGTAAAATGCCTCGACCGCAAACTACATACTGGGTCTTCCCTTCCGTCGCTACTTTCTCTCTAGCCCAACTCCCAGTTACTTTCTCCCGGCTCCTGACTCCATTCAATCGTTTGAACGAGCTAAAAGCTTGCACAAGTTAAGTGAACTTGCCCGATATTGATCCATTGATCGTAAAAGAATATCACCGTTTTAGCATACGCTCCGTGACGTCATCCTTCTGACTCACGTACCGATTCAAGGCAGAGACCCAGGAAAGGACTTTTGCTTAGGCTCATTACTTTGAAATATTTACAAATCGCACTTGGAGCTGCTAGGGTTGAGGAAAATTACATCAACTTGGTGCTAATGGTAAACTTTTCAAGGATTTGAAAAAACTTCCACTCGGTGAATGACAAGGACTGCAGCCATGTCTGCTCTTGACAGCTTCGTCGCATCCCTCTCCCATTCAACGACTTTGAGTTTCCCAAGTTTTGTTTCGTCACTGCGGCATAACTCAAAATCAGAGAGGCACACACAAGTTTGTAAAAGAAATTTGAAAAAACTTGCTCGAGCTGTTGCATAGTTTCACTCCAATGCTATCTTTGATCCATGCAAATGCAGAGTCAAATCTCTCTGTCGGCTTTCCATTTCCAAGTAAAACTTTGTACTTGAGTACAGGATAAACATTTCGTTATCTGAAACTGCGGATGGAAAAATACCATGCCGTAGTATTAGGCCAGGATGCTTTTAAACTTCGCCAGGCTATAAGATAAGGATGTAAAGGAGTAGGAGTTTCAGCGATTACTCTTCGTGACAGCATAAAGCTGAGGTTCATGGTCAAAATCCCGTTGCAAGAACCAAGGCCGACTTGCTCTCCAACTAGTTCCGTGACAAGAGAAAGAAAGTGCATGAATGCATATTGCCTGGAGGAATTTTAGCAACAACCACCTCTGTGCATTTTCCCTGGGCTTTCTTTGTGTGCATTGGCTTGCTGCTCCTCTACTGAATGAATAATAGGCGGGAGAGGGGAAAAACGGAAGTTATGCCATTGTGTCATGCAACTTTGCTTACTCCAGAGGTTTAAGACATACAAGAGATTTCCGGCATTCATTTATTTCACAATTCTCATCTTTCACAGACGCTCATATCAACTGCCCCACCCTCGACTCGCTGCAATTTGTACAAAAGAAAATGGTAGAGATTCCAGCTACAGGCATGTTTCCATCACGCGTGAAATCAAAAGAAAATAGAATCCCACTTCCTACAGCACCCGGCCATCAAGCTGAGAAAATTGTTCAGGTTTTTAGTCCAGGACTGGTTGTCAAACACCCAGAGGAAAAGTCTTTTACGAATTCTCGACGGAGGCAATCCTTTCATGCTTTCGTCCCTACCGTCCACGTAGTCGAGTTTTCAACCCATTAGAAAAAGAGCTAGCCATAATCTTCACTTCAGAGACCAATGCAAAACAGGTACCCTGTTCAATACGCAAGTTCCTCTGACCAGGTTTTCTTGGCCCTTTCATTGGCTTGAAGTATTAGTTTCAACAGCCTTGATACCTTTGAGCTAAACTAGAGTCTGTGAAAACCTTTGAGCTAACTTAGGGACTATCAAAGTATTGGGTAGGACAAATTCATGGAGAAAGAACCAAAGACCCACAAGTTTACCAGCTAGTCAAAACGGCAACTACAAACTCACCTTATGGGTCGTTGTAAACATTTATTATTCATTAATTTCCGGCTCTATACGTTTTTCCTCAATTCATACGTCTTGAGAATGTCAAGTCTCGTCAATCTCTGTCACGTTGACGTTCTAGCCCACCTTGTTCCGAAGATGTGTACCATGTAGTTTTTCCGACAGAGCTGGAAAGTACAACTTGTCACGAGACACTGGTGAACATGCAACAACTTGCTGGCCTACATCCGAAGGGCTGGGCTGGAGGAACTGTTTACGATTTTAATTATTGTCCGAATAACCAAATCTAATTGACCTTAGGACCAGAACTGTGTCGTTGCGTAAGGCCGCTGGAGGCACATGCATGGTTTCAGATTCATTTAACTCTGCCACAATTCAGTATTAGTCTTCCAACGAGTTTGTGGCTTGAAAACCAGCACATGGTAAATGAGAAGGGCCGAATAGCTCCAATTTCACAATGTAGGCCAACATGTATAAGCTTGCAATTTTCAATTGGTTTATTTGAAAGAAACCGCATTCTCATTTCGCAAATTGGGATGAAATCAATTTAAAACGTTAACATGAATAGATTCATGTAGTAAACGGTCGGCTTTCCAATAACTTTATTCGGGGGTCAGCCTTACCCAAGTACATGTGCCACATCAAAGAGAACGTTCTGGAATCGAGTACCACAGCCTTACCATTTGTTGATTTTATTTTGGAAAATGAGGATTACAACATAAGCTTCAGTTCGATCGTGATGGAATGAATAGCAATGACGAGGAGGAGAAGTAAAACTGAAAGCTATAGCAGGTTGTGCTCACTCCTGTTCCTCCTTTGTTCCCTTTTCAAAGCTTGTTTGACTGCCAGAATGAGCTACGGGCAAAGGAGAGGAAGGGATTGAAAACACAACATTAACGAGGTTGAGCTGGAGGTAGAAGAGGGCGGATGTGCTGTCGTTTCTCATCGTCGTCCTCTTAAAAGTAAACCGAGTCATCCGAAATGAAATGCAACCACTAAGCTTTCTGTTCTCGAAAATATGATCATTATCATCCATTATCCTGGCACGGTACACGGCTCAACAATAGCAGCAGCTGCACAACTTGTAAATCTCGCCTCGGATAACTTTGGAAAATGAGCTCAAATAACTGAAGGGAAAGCATGCCTTGGGTGCTGGAGAGGAAGCATGGCAGGGACGGTGAAAGTCTCGGCGGACTATGCGACATGAGAAATCAATGGAATCAACAACTTTCATCATAATATAAAGGTCGTTCTCGTGGAAATGTCATGCGGAGAGCCCGTAAAACGAGTTTTATCTCCATCCCGCCGATAGTCCTCTGTAAAACCCCCATTAAATGAGCACGAATTGGTATGACTGCCTGGTAGAATTTACGAACGCTCCATGGAGCATGTATCAGTGCACTCATACACACACACACACACACATCCTCATCGTAGTCGATTCAACTTGATGTGAAAGCTCTCAGAGCAAAGAAAAGCTCACATACACACACAGTGGATCCGATCCGCTAACGACTACCGCTTCGATACTCTTCTCCTTACTTTCAGCAGGGAATGAAGAGGAGAAAGCAATGCGAATATGGCATTAATAAAATAGATAATGTTCCGCGTGCCCATCATCTCGGTGGGTTCGACGGGTCGTTGCCGAATCCCAAACATGTCATTACACATTTTCTCACCTCGTATCAAAGGGCAGGATGCCGGAAGCCCTTCTTTGAAGGCACAAGAGCTGCACTCAAAACTACGTAACGTCACGAGGGGGAATACTTCAGCTAGTGTTAAATAATGCAACCACTTTTAACCACACGCATCGGCGGCATGCAAAATCACAGGGATGAAAGTCTTGCAAGTCAGACAAGTTGCGAAATGCGCGCTTTCTCCCTCCATGCATTCCACGGGGTTGGCAAGTGCCACTCGACTTAATGCATGATATACTGTTAAACACTTTTGAGCATATTTCCTAGAAAAGCAAAACTGTTTTTAAACTTGCCGCTTCACATTTGCTTAATTTCGTAAAACAAATGTGCAGAAGAAAGCAAAACTTGATTATGCTGAGCTGAACAACAGAGTCAGATGATATTTGCACGACTAATTTTAATTACTGTGGTGTTCTTTCGTATGCTTTATCACAACGACTGTTTGGTAACCTTATAACAGTGCACTGTAGTATGTGCAGGGCCTCAGCAGACTAATGGTTGTTGGACAAGAAAATCAGCATGCACTCACTTAAAGCTACGCTTATATGCCGAAAGTTGAGGCCGTGTGAGCTGCAAAAGCAAATGTAGAATTTATGCACTCTTTCCTCACCATAAAATCTGTCCGAATATAAAATTATTATGGAGTTAATGGGCCCTCTCCCAATTTCCACTATTATTTCTCTGCACCAGAGGAAGTAATAAACGGCCTGGCAAAATAATGCCATCTAACAACAAATCATCATTCCACCAACATCAATCCCCCACCACACGTACCTCGCGAACCCCTCGAGGACCGGCCGACGAGGAGGAGAAAGTTTCAACCAGGGTATGAGACAAAGGTGCACTTGCTTATAGAGAAGATGAGGGTTGAGCCAATGCGTAACAGCAGGGACCATTATACACCTTTAAGCTTGGCCCAGTCAACTTTAAAATACTTTCACGTTTTCCCACCCTGACTTAAGATGCGAATTTCTCTTAAGGCTTCACATTCCTCCATCATTGAACCCTATTTCTGTCCCGGGTTTCACTGTCTCCAGAAAATTTACTGTTAATAGAGGAATGTGTGGCGGGTGAATTCAAGTATTTCAACTTTTCATATCAAGTCACACATGTTTCAAGAAAGGATTTTACTCTCTTTCTCTGTCCCTCTCTCTCTGAAGTTTGAGCCTCCTTTCTTTAATGCATTTCGGAGCATGAAAGCTTGGTAGGAACCTAAAGAAGAAAAGTGTTAAGAGAAGAGACATAAGTATGCGCAAATCTACTCCTAGGATGCAGTACAGCTGAAGAGGAGCGACTGGTGTAAAAAAATTTAAAATACGCCCATGAGGAAGCACAGGATGTTAAGTACTGCGACGGACGGTGATAGAAGAAGAAAAAAGTGAAAGCAAATCATCATATGCATGTGTGGATAGGAGAGAGAGTTGGTAAAGTGTTGGTGCTAATGCGGAAAGGACGGAAATAGTTGAGGGTGTAATTCCTACACGCTTTCACAAAACTCCCTCACATGGTTATGATAGAGACAATTTTAAGGATTGGAGACGATCAATGTAAATTGTGGTCTTCTGGATGACACATACCAGTTCTTCCCCGTCCCACACACATGTCCCCCACCACCATCCGTTTCTTCCGCCAGGAAGGAAAACCCTGCGTTTCCCCCCTCTCTTCACTCTCTCTTCTTTTCGAATGCAACTACCCGTGTAAATACTCCTACTCCTCCGGCCTGTTCTAACATGCTTTCTCCGCTTTCACCCTTTCCAGATTAACCTGTACCACCAAACCGGTTCAATTGGACGTAAAAAATAAATCGTCTATGCAAACACAAAATTTTACCCTGGTTGCATCCGCCGCTCTTATTATTTCTAGCACTCTAATTTATATCTGTTTTTTCCCTTGCTCATCCACTTGCAACTCTGCGTGCATATTTTTCGTCCCTTGCCTGTGCATGCACTGAAACTCCCTCTGACCCATGCTGTGTTAACTCTTGCTTCCCCTATGTTATTGCCACGGATGAAAAACTCTTGCCCCTTCCTTGAATGGTAATTCCGTTCGGCAACTCGGAACGTGCAGATCTCATAATTTTCCTCCTTGTCATTCCTGGAAAATTCACTCACCTCAATAGCCGTCTCGCGTAAAGCCACAGAGTTTAGGATAACGGATAACACACCCCCACTCTCCATCTTTCAACAGTCCTTTGTTTCAAGTTATGTACTTATGGCGGCACTGTTTGAATGAATTACAGTTTCTTGCGAGACGGATTGCGGGAAAAATGGAATATGCAACTCGGAAGGAAGATGTGAATGCCTGGGGGGATGGTCTGGCGAACTTTGTGACAGCCTGNGGGGGGATGGTCTGGCGAACTTTGTGACAGCCTGGCTTGCGATCCGCGATGTGAAGAACACGGCCAATGCAAAAATGGGACTTGCCTGTGCTCTGTGGGTTGGAATGGAAAGCACTGTACCTTGGGTAATTTTGCAAATTCTTTACAGTTTTTCCTCCTGATAGGAACTTTCCCTCCGGGCAGTGACAAATTGCCGGAAGGAGGAATACAAGGCGGAATTCATCACCCATCTCGTATCCAGAGCTTGGAAATAATCTGCGACCACCATACCATGCTGAGGAAGAAGCTGCCAGTTTGCATTTATTTTCAGTGCAGGAGGAAAAAGTTAAATAAATGCAAAGAGAACTAGGTTACGGCTCGCACAAAGTGGCAGAATTGCTCTCGGATGGGTCTGAGCCAGAGTCAGCATGGAGAATAACAGCATTTTCACTTGAGCCATAAACGAACGCGATTTGAAGATCAAAGAGACAGATAGGTGATAGGCCAGAGGTAGAGTATTGGAGGGAGGCGGGAAAGGTTTTGCCAAAGATTGGTATTCTGAAGGAAAACTCGTTTACTTTGGAACTTGTTGTTCAGTCAGCAGAAGACTGGAGACGGGCAGCATGAATCACAATGAATTTCGGACGATAACATGCCATGCATGAGATGCTGAGCGGGCACATAGACGAAAAATACAAGAGGCACTCATATTTTATTTTGAGGCATACGTGCAGAATTGAAATCATAAGTGATTTGACGGAAACAAGTTGAAAATGTGCCACCATAACCAAGCCGTCGAACGCGTACTTGATTTTTAGACCGGGAAAGATTCCTGGTGACTACACAACCTCTAATAACCCAGTCTTTGCCGCCTCCCCAGCCCTTTCTACACCCCCTACTCTAGTTCGTTACCAAGCCGGGGACTGTTTATTACCCCCTATTAGGCCAATAGTATGTGCCCGTCATCTCCCGCCTCCGACTTCTCAGATTGACTCATGCATACAAGCTCTGTGGTGTTTACAAACTAGGAGGAAAATAATAATTTGCTCCTCATTTTTTTTTTGCAGCCGGATGCCCCAGCTCCTGCAGTCATCACGGGTCATGCATAATGCAAGACGGGAGCTACTCTTGTAAATGCAGCTTCGGCTGGGCCGGCCTTGATTGTTCCGTTCGTTTGGAAACCAATTGCTCCGATGATATTGATAACGACGAGGGTAAGTCCTCCTGGTACAATTTGTCTTCCTTCCGCTAAACAGGTCTTGCACTGTTCCCCACAAAGCAATCTTGTGAAAGAGCGACTCACATACCAAATCTCTCAAGGGGTTCCTTCAAAGAACATTTCTTCGCCGACTTTCTCCTCGGAATTGCATCAAACGCCAAATGTTCAAAACCTTGTCTTTCGCAATCGCAACCCAATGATCTACCCCCAGGTTTGCGATTGCTAAAGCCATAGCTCTGCTTTATTACCTCTGTCGGTTATCCTCCGGCTGGTAAAGGTCAGATGAGTCGTGTTCTCAGAATGATAGTGAACCAGTGTTACTTGACGTGTCTCCTCCCGTGGTTAGAGCACAAGTATTACAGGATCCAATTCGAGTTTGCTATCAATTTTTACACAAATTTTATTCACTGTCTTGACGCACTAAAGCTCCTGTGGAGGTGGCGCAGAGCAGGCTAACTCACGTAGAAAGGAAATAAATTACGTTCAACTCTTTCTGACAGAGACTGTCGTACCAAATTGAATTCGAGTCAGCAGCCGCACAGATTTCACATCACCACACCGCCCTCGCCGACATGTCCCTTGCCCTGAATGACTAACCGGCTTTTTCCCCAATCCCTCCCGTTCAAAAAGCTGAATGTAACGATAACAAATGTGAATCTGATCTATTGTCTTTTCTCGTGGCATTCACCATGTAGTTTGCCTCGCCACACTGCACATTCTGTAGCTTCCGACTGGAAAGACCTGAACCCTAAATGATTTTTTCTTTCGAATCATTTTCAACCAATCAGCTACGTCCACCGTTCGCCGCGGCCAACGAGGTCACCTAGGTAACGATCTACGCACCGTTCGTTAGACAGCACAAATGCGTAGATCTTTTCCTTTGTCACCTCGTATTTCAAAAAACTTGAGTTCATGGACTTTGAAACTCGGCCAATAATGCTCTCTTTCCAAAATAATGATATAGTACAAGTTCATAAAGCACTTTCGGGCGCTAGACATGCCCGTCCCTAGAGACGCTGTTGAACTCTTTCATTCTCATTATTTTTGGACGGCTCGGTCCGATTCCCTGGTCGTGAATCTCGCATCATTTAATCTTTTTCGAATGCAGCCACAATAGAACCATAATTTGTTCCATGTAATTGGACGTGCTGGGAAAGAGAATTGATCCCAGACTAAGTCAATTTAATTCAGACTGAAATAATGTCCTTAATGAATTTCATTTCCGCCGCGCCACGCTTTTTCTTCTCCGCCCAACCCTCCGCCACACTAGATGCCTCATGAATCTCAATAGTGATTGGGCCCTAATGGGTTGACTAACCTTGCCACGTTTTCTTATTTCGTGCAGATGGCATGACGGATTGTGCGGACAGCGAATGTTGCGACAGTCCCTACTGCCGAGATCACATCCTGTGCACTGCCGCCAACGATCCTGTCGAAGTTCTCCTCCGAAAGCAACCGCCCAGCGTCACCTCCTCCTTTTTCCACCGAGTCAAATTTCTAATC